>VOQZ01001642.1:0-48862 GCA_008079305.1 Phytophthora palmivora | reverse complement strand
ATACAGAGTTTGGTCGAGTGAACGTTAATACCACAAGATTTTTGTTTGGAGAAATCAACTCTAGTGTTGCCTGCTGTTCCTCGTGGAGCAAGCAGTGAGTGCGCCGTAACTGTAAGCTTCATGGACTTGAGCATTGTTCACTTGCTTAGCGCTTGTTAGAGTCGTTGATGCTTCAACAACTTGACTCAAGTCAAGACTCAGTACATGCACCTGAACATGTACTGTTACCATTCAGCCTCTTTACATATCCAACAAATGTGCGGCAGCACAACATTTGGCCAGTCGACATCAAGTTTGCTGCCAGCTGATTTCGTGGTGGCGGCTGGTCTCAGAACATGCCATCGTTGAGGAGAAGTTAATGCCAGCTACAGGTAAATGCACTGTAGCACGAGCAAAATGATCAAGTTGCCTACTTTTCCAGCCAGCTCGGATGGCGTTTGGGTGATTGTCGAGATGACAAGGATGTTCGCCGCTGAAAACGAACGCCCCCGGATCGGGTGTGAGCTGATCCGCTTCCAGCTGATGCGCCAAAATGCACTCCGTTTGTACAAGCCGGAGTATTTGTAGTGAATATAGTGATATGCTGCTATCGGTGTCTGCACGCTCTGGTGTGACTTGGTCGATCGGTCTTCGAATCCGCTCCATTCTCACTTTCAATTTTCAGCTCACCAGCTCAAGTGTATTCAAACGTTTTCAGAATGATCGCTTCTTCATCCGTGAATTTCGTCTTCTTGACCGTCGCTAGTCTGACCGCTTCAGTCAGCGCGCACAGTAACATGATTTTACCGCTACCTACGTGGCCCGTGTCGTGGAGTACTAACAGTCCGTCGGGCCTGATCGAGGCGAAACATACTTGCCTGTCCCTGACGGCTTGTCGTACTCCACTGACCCGCCGACAACACGGAAGCCTATTGGACTGCGTTCAACGCAAGCAATTACACGTCACTTCTGGAGTTCGCAAAGGAGACACAAGTGCTGCAAACCCATGGCGACGTTCGGTACAGCGACAGCGGAGTGTGGTTTCTCGCTTACGAACGGCACGGCACGTGACCTTCCAGCTGAGGTCGAGTGGAACCAGTTGACATCCTCCCACGAAGGTCCATGCGAAGTCTGGTGTGATAACACACTTGTGTTCGAAGACTGGAACTGCGCTGTCGACTATACCAGCGACCCAGCCAAACTTCCTTACGATGTCAGTAAGTGTGAAGGTGCGTCCATGTTGACCTCGTATCTGGTTGGCGCTGCACGCGCTGCCGTGGCAAGTCTACACGAACTGTGCGCCGCTGACTGGAGATCTCAGCAACTCAGTTGATTCTTCTACTGTCGGTGATGACTCTACCACCACGACTTCGGCTACGACAACCGCGAGTGCATCGACGGCTGCTGAAGCTAGCTTTACCGATGACTACGCCACGTCGGAAGATGCCTCTGCTTCCATTGCCACGACTGCATCCGCTGCGACTACAAGTGCAATCAATTCTATCGCAGCTTCTGCTGCTTCGGATGCAACGGCTAGCAGTACTTCTTCCACCACAACTAGTTTATCTGAAGCTTCCACTTCGTCCAGCGCGACGAGCGCCACTACGTCGGATAAGTGCTCGGTTCGCCGCCACCGTCGCAATTAACCCATGGTCTATGTGTTGTCCACGGATTAAGACCGTGCCTGTAGTGAGTAAAGCTTGTTGGAGAAAATAAAGCTGCTAATCATACAAGATGTGTTTCGATGGTCGAAAAATACAATTGACGTGAGTCAGTATACACTTCTTGTGGAGTCTCCAATAAGTTGGCATTCGTGCTGTTGAATCGGCAGACTCGCGCATTTTCAATCAGCCCAGGGAGTTTATCTGTGACCTTGGGTCGGTATCACCGAGCTGTGGCATAGCCTTTGCGCTCAAGAGCAGCATGGTGTTGCTAGACGTTTTCCTTTGAGATTTTGGCAAAACTCGTGGTCACTCGCAAAGTTCCTCGCTTCGGGTCACACTGCGATAATTACACCTGATGGGCTTATTTTCACTCTGGTGCAACTGCACTTGCTGTCCATGTCAATGCGCATAGCAACATGATCTTATCGCCTCCAACGTGGTCAGGGGGCTAGTTGACCATTAACAGCCGCAATCTACTAGAAGACGGCAATAAACTGTTTGTCCCGGGTGGTATATCAACTCGGCCGACAACACGGAAGCGTATACCAGCATGTCCAGTGCATCAATAGCGACTTCAACATACTACTGCTCTGTTCGTCGTCGCCACAACTAACTTTAGTCTGTGCGACTTACGGTACGTGCACATGAACTTCGTGACGAAGCACAGATACATTACAACGGATTAATCGTTAATAATGAACGATAAGGTGCAGTTTACAACCCCATCGTGATTCACGATTCGTGAATAAACAGTTTTGTCGATCGTCATCACCGTAGAAATCGAGAGGGAGGAGCTCCATTCGGAATGGAATGGCATTCCCGTTTTCCAGCTTGGGTACAGTTGCATCATACTAACGTGCACTGTATTCGCAAGTTACGTTGTGCATCGCAACATCTCCTCTACCAACCGTAGAGGGGGTGCAACCAGCAAGCAAACTAATACAGTCAAGGGCTGCAAATCGCGGTTGGCCCATCAAGTGATCATGTTGACACTTTACCAACAGCTGAACAAGCTGATCGACTTGACCAGTCGGTATGGAAGAAGGCTATAGACGCGTGTCAATTCTCAGTTATCGCACCTCACTTCGTTGTTTAATGCTACATGTACAGAGTAGTGTATTGTACTGGATCAAATTGATCGGATCAACTCGATCAACGCAAGCGATCAGATCCTGTTGAAAATTCCACAGATATGTAGCACTGGAAATGCCAACCGACCAGGTTTGTGTAGCCTCTAGCTACCATGTGATGCTACGGAGTCGATGCGTTTGCAGTGCACACCGATCAGAGCAACCCTACAGTATGTAAGATTTGCGCATCAATTGAGTCAATTGTTGAGCTGCTCAACAATTGATTCTGCTCAACTTGAGCGTGTCGCCCGCCGCAAAGCCTTATGGTACTCCCCCTCCCCCCGGAATCACGGAATTCATTGCGACTAGAAACCGAGAAGGGCAGCTTAGCACGAAGACCTACGAACAGTTCAAGTCCCGCTTTCGCCTTCGATCTGCTGTCTACTACTGGACATTGTCCAGTGGACCTCCAGTGCTGCTCATTTCGGAATTCTCTCGTCACTCCATCGTTTCTCTCGCAATGGTTTCGTCCTCGTTAGTTATTCTCGCTCGCCGCTCGGTGTTGGCTGTCACCATTGAAGCCCACAGCTACATGTGTGACCCGATGCCAACGTGGTCGGTTGGATACCCGACAACCAACTACGCCGGACTCATCGACGGTCAGGATTACCTACCCGTTCCCAAGGGTATGTCCTATGGTGGAACCCCGGAGGGCAACACGGAAGCTTACTGGACTGCTTTTAACGAAAGCAAATACACCTCGTTGAAGGACCTTGCGGACAAGACCATGGTGTTGCAATCACTGAACCCGTTCGGCAAGGCTACGGCTAAATGCGGTTTCTCTGAAGCGGATGGTACGGCACGTGACTTGCCTGCAAAGGTGCAGTGGGTCGACTTCGGCTTATCTCACCAGGGACCTTGTGAGGTCTGGTGCGATGACAAATTGGCCTTCATGGACACCAACTGTGCACTGCACTACCCGGAGAAACCTGCGTCACTGCCCTACGACATAAGTGTTTGCAAGGGCGCAAAAATGATTCAGTCCTACTGGATTGCTCTCCACGGTCTCCCGTGGCAGCTTTACCTGAACTGTGTGCCGCTAACGGGCAAGGTGAATGGTACCGCTAACGCTGTCGAGCAATCATCGACCACTGGCGATGACAGCGACCCCGAACAGACCACGACAACCGCTCCGTCGACCCCGACAACTGACGCCCCTACTGTTGATACAGAGACGGCCAGTGCGTCATCTGACAGTTCAACTCCTACTGCCGATGCTCCGGAAACAACCACGGACTCCTCGGAGGCTTCAACGCCTGAGGTGACCACCAGCCACCCCGACGGTGACCACGGCTTCCCCTACGGCAACGGAACCTACCTCGCAGACTAATGAGGGAACAGGTGGCGCGAAGTGCTCTCGTCGTCGTAAATAAGCGTCGACCGATATTCTAGTGCGATAATACTTGGTTGTCAGTGATAGATGCGTTTGATGTCAAATATACGTGGGAGCACCACTCGTTCGCTGTTCGTACACTATCATGCATGTATCAGTTATCGGTTTAGAATTGTGAGTTCACGAGGTGGTCGGTCGTACGGCCCTGTTGACGAGACATCGATCTCTAATCGAATCGTACGGGCGTGCTTTATTGATACGGTCGCAATGGAAAGGAGTGCGTGGGAGATCAAAGAATGAGGTAAAGATGTTTGCAGCCCTCTGCAGCGAGTGTTGTTGTGGTGCCGTTTCCGACCTGACCTTTTCATCTTTTACAACTTGCTCGAAGACTTCGACTTGAGTCGAAGGTGACGACAGCGTCAAAGAAGATTTGCGCACACGTCACTTAGGAGTGCTGCAATTTCCTGAAGAACAATCCATTTACTTGTCATTGAGTATCTCTGCTTCTACGCCTTCCTCAAAGAGTACATGCACGTAGAAAACGTGTTCAAACTTTCGGTTTTTAGACACTACTCAACATGGTATTTCCAATGGCAGCACAAGGTTCTCCCTTCTAACTACCCAATACTAACAGATACACGCTACAATTCTTTCTGGGCAACTTGATTTGCTAGACAAAGCGAAGTAGCATCTAACCCCGAATGCGACGACGAGAACACTTCGCACCCGTTGAAGCCTCGGCACCAACGCTGCCATCGTCTGTGCTTGGTGTCACAGCAGGTCTCGGCGTCCTCGCTGGAGCATTAGTAGTTTTAATCTTTGGGGGCGTTTTCTGGTTGTTATTTGAAGTCGTTGGAGCCGTCGCAGGCGTAGTGTTGGAGGTTGATGGGGAAGTTGCAGCACTAGGTGTTTTTGCAGCACTCGAACCAGCACCGCCAGTGCCACCGTTGATGTTGACGCAGTTAACTAAGCACATCATGTCAACGAACAGTTAGTTTTTCTTTCGTTTCACAAACATGACCATAGCAGAACTTACTGTAAACTTGCCAGGTTGGGCCGTGCATACCGATCCAATAGAAAGTAAGGCGCTTCGCGTTCTTGCAGACAGAGTTGTTAATCGGGATAGGAGCTGCACCTTTGCCCGAGGCAGGAGTGTAAGCTTTCTGACACTCCATATTTTGCTGAGCACGGTTGTTGTCACACCAGGTTTCGCACGGACCCGGATGCACCAAACCTTCATCCAGTGTGATATCGTCGTTTCTGCCCCAGTAAATGGTGTCGTTGAGCGCACCATAGCTCGTTCTTTTCAGGCGAAGAGAAGCCACAGGTGGCCGTGGCATCGTCCGAAACCACACCTGGTTGTCTTCAATCATCGCCCTCACACTTTTGTACTTGGACTTCTTAAAGTTGTCCACGAAAGACTTGACGTTGATAGTCGGGGGGTGTTGAAGGTTCCACCGGGGAAGAGTTTGTTGCTGTCAATGGTGGACGAGTACTGCGTCTTGTCGATGTTAGGGCTGATGAACTTGGCCAGTGGTTGAACCAAGTAGCCGTGGCCAGACACTTGTGGAGCGCCAATGGCTGCGAACACCAAGAGCGCTGCCAAACCAGTTGGCGATGTCTTCATTTTATTTCGTAGTTGGTTTCGTGCGCGCGAAGCGGATTAAGCAATGAATGTTTTGCTATCCGAACGAAAGTCGCGTGAATTAAATAATTGAGACCCTCGATTATCTGCAAGGGCACCAAAACCTAGGATGGATCAGAGACTTGCTGCAATGCAGGTGATACCAGCTGGCTTCAACGCTCTCGACTGGTGCAATGCACGGACAATCTTCCTGCGAGGTGTTTGGCACCTTTACAGGCTGTAATTTACTGCCACGCGGTGGTCTTTACGGTGCAAGCTAGGTGTCGTGTTTCGTGCTCCTTCGTGGCAGCAGCTGCAGGACAGTGATTCCTGTATTAATTTAATAGAGGTTCCACGAACTCCACGCCTCCTCCAACAAGTTGTAGGCGACAAACGCAGTTTACAACGCCTATCGAAGGCTACCAAGAAGCAGGGTTGATCAACAGAAGTCACTGTAAAACAGACAGAAGACACCTGTGAACGCACCACCATCAGTATTCCTTCAGTGCACCACCAGCAACCACACATGCCAGTACATATTATAGAGGTGCATGTAACGCGCAGCGAAACTACATGCACAAGTTTCGCCGCGCGTTCGGACGTTCACATCGAAAAATGAATGAGACGAACATTTGAGACTTTACGCTACAAACACTACAGAGACTTCGAACTACGATCGACATGGAATGCCTGGAAATGGCAATTTAGCGGCGAAAGGCGAAGCTGTTGCCCCAGCCCCCGTTGTTGCTCCAGCCGCCGCTTGTAGTGCCTTGATTTGGTGAGACTGTACCAGTCGTCGCCTGGACGTCGCTGTTACCGGTGTTTGACGTACTGGGCAATTGTTGCGTCGACGTGCCAGTCTGGGAACTAGTAGTTGAAGCCGTCGACCAGCCTCCGTTGGTGGTGGAGTCCGTTGATGTCCACTGGTTTGACGTTGTACCTGAGCTACCTGTGGTTGTCGTTGAAGTCGAACCAGTTGGCGGTGCAGTAGTCGTGCTTGTAGTTGATGTTGACGTCGAGGCGGTGCTGGGAGCTGTTGTAGCCGTGTTGGTCGTAGTTGAGCCTGTCGTTGGTGTCGTCGCAGTCGATGTTGAAGTGGACGTTGTTCCCGACGAAGCCGAACTGGTAGTAGTCGTACTGGGTGTCGAGGTAGTTGAGGTCGTTGTGCTGTTCGAGCTCGTGCTCGTGCCCGTAGAGGTTGAACCACTAAGTGGCGCGCAGTTCACGTACACCTGCCAGGTCGATGAGTGCAGCGCCAGCCAGTAGAAGGTCAATGTACTGGCGCCCTGACACGCACTCTGGTCGTACGGTAACTCAGCGGGGGCTGAGGTGTAGTGAGCAGGACAGTCGTCGTCCTGGAAGGCCCGAGTATCATCGCACCAAACCTCACACGGACCTTCGTGGGAAGCCGTGAATCCTTCAGAGTCCGAGTGCGACCACTCCACAGTCTCCGGTAGTGACTGAGCTGTCGCGGACGGGTCACACGAACCACACGTCAGTGTTGCGCCGGTGACGGTGACCGTAGCTTTGTCGTTGATAAGCTCCTTCAGCGACTTGTACGAGCTGGATGCGAAGGCAGTAGTGAAGGCAGCCGTATTATCTGACGGTGATCCCGAGAAAGTGCCGCTGAATCCCGACGCCGACGACTCGATAGTGGCGATGAATTGAGTATTGTCTGTGGACGAAGACAAGAAGGTCGCCGCCGGTTTGGTCAAATATCCGTGACCGTTTGCCGTAGCAAGCATTGCTGCTGCAAGCACCAGCGGAATGCAGAACTTGGAGAAACCCATGACAACTGGAAGAAAGGGCGTTGTTGGAAGGCCGGTAAATTGGAAAGTGATGGCAAATGAGCAGAGTGTGCTTAGACTAAAAGACTAGAGGGTGGGCAATTTATTCTGGGTTCTGGTGAAATCGTCGCAGTAGGGGCGGCTTCGAGGATGTCTGTCGGGCACGCTTGTTGAACCAACGAGTTCCATTCGGTAGACACCTTCGTTGGCATTGGACTACGTTTAGCAGCCGGTGATATCGTTGGATGCCGCTGCGCTTTTGCATGCAAAGGATACGGCAGGTGTAACCTGTCGTGAGCGTGTTCATGAGTCATGAATCGTGATCAAAACACTAAAGTAAACAGATTGAAGGATGAGGGCCGCACGGCTGCTGTTTTCAATGCACGAAAGTGCATTCCGTAAATGGAATCAAGATGTAGCGTACGACAAGGGATCGTTTAAGTATTGGCGGGTTGAGGAGTAGGCGGTCTAGTACTCAGTCTGAGCTTTTGATTGAATTCACTTGACACGACAAACATTAACACGCTACAAGATACACTCGCTCTAATGAGTAGTCTACTGACGCATGCGGCGACGACGGACCGAACACTTGTCCGAACCAGAGGTGGTGCTAGGTGCCGAAGTGGTCTCCGGGGCGTCGATAGTCGGAGCAGAAGTTGTCGGGGCTTCCGTGACGGTAGGCGAAGTAGTATCACTACTCGATGCGTCAGTGGTGTCGGCAGAGGCATCCGTCGTGGAGGTGGTGTCCGACGACGCTTCAGTGCTCTCTCCGGTGTAGCTGGCCTCACCAGCCACCTCCGAATCATCAGTGGTGGTTGAAGGAGCTTTTGTCGTAGCAACAGGAGTTGCAGTAGTGGCAGTAGGAGCAGTCGTAGTCGTCTGGGTAGTCGAACTTGATGATGAGGATGAAGATGTCGACGAAGCAGTAGTTGTTGATGTTGAAGTCGAGCTACCAGCACCGCTACCGGGAATGGTGATGTCGGCACATGTCGGGTACGTCTGGTTGGCGATATCCGAGTGCCACAAGAACTGCAAGGCGCAGTCACCAGCGTTCTCGCATCCCGTCACATTGGTGGGGATGGTAGCCGTGACCGTGAAAGTACCAGCCGAGTTGGCAAAGTCACTGAAGTACTCAATCTGTGTATCAGGGTTGTAAGTGATCTTGCCGGTCGAGTCTGTGCTGGGCTTGACAATGCTCAGTTTCATGTAACCCGGATGCGGGGCCTGGATGTAATACTGGACGTCGAATTTCTTGCCGGCCTCGATCTCCGTCACGTTGTTTTCGGACTCGTACACGAGACCACGGCAACCGTTGTACATGTTGAAGGTGGCGGCCGCCGGTTGGTCGGCTTGGCCGCGCTGGCTCAGGTTTTCAATAGGAGCCCACTGTAACTCATCGTCACCGGCACCCTTGAGGCCATACAGGCAGTCCGCACGGTACTTAGCTGTGATCGGCCGGTACGACGGCACCAGCATTTGACCGTGGGCATCCACGGTGTTGACCAACAAAATGGCAGCACCGGCTAAGGTGCAGAAGACAGCGGGCTTCATATTTTGGCACGTGGGTATTGCTAGAATGGAGAACGAGTGCTATGGACTGCAAAACAGGAAATGATCGTGACTCACGAGTGCCATGAAGCACAGCACCAGAGTTACCATGACACTCCAGATGCAATGTTAGACTTCCGCTAATCCAGCTGATATTAAAATATGAAGTCATGTTGTATGTATTTTGGTCTGGTTTGCAAAACACATGGCATATATTGTATGAGGATATAGAGACATATAGGTATTCAAACGCCCGGCACAGGACATCTTGCAATCACAGCGACGAGCTTATGTCTGCAGAGAGAGCATTCTATCGCTATCATCCCAAGCCGCAGTGAGGACTTCATCGTACAGCTAGGGGTGTTATACTGTGCCGTTGGTCTGGATCGAGCTTCTTTGCAATTGGGATCCCATCTGTCTACCAGCATCGTTTCTCTGCGGTCAAGGCTTAACGGCTTAGATGCCACCGTCGGTCATCGACGCGGTGGCCCACGACGATGCGGGCTGTCGCCAACTGGATATAAACCGCGTGCGGTTGCTATCATAAATGCCATCAACAGTCGTTCGACTGTCATTGACCACAAGGTCTCCACGGACAACAATTGTCAAGCCACTTCAACATTAATCATCTATATCTCAAAAGCACAAGTACGTTTCAACTGCTCAAGCAATCACCGTCGACAGACGTCACTGTCGGCGGGTGCATTTTGCCGAAGCAACGATAGACTCCGTGTTTGCGCCACTATTAGGTGAAGTTGTCGCTGTCGTATTGGTAGATGAGTCGTCCGTTGTAGTAGGAACACTGAGTGTCGATGAACGAGTCACTGTCGTTGCGCTTGGTCCAGTTGTACTAGTAGACGGCTGTTCGTTCGAGCCATCGCTACCAGTCACGACAATGTCGGCGCACGTTGGGTATGTTTGGCTTGCCAGGTCTGAGTGCCAGTAAAACTGTAGAGCACAGTTGCCGGCCGACCCGCATCCAGTCACGGTCGCGGGGATCGTGGCTGTCGAGCTGGTAGCATCGTTTGGGTTCTCGGCGAACGGGTCGATAGTCAGCAACTCGGCCACGGATTTGTAAGTGATGATGCCCATGCTGTCCGTGGAGGGTTTCACGACGCTGAGCACCATGGTACCAGGATGCGGGGCCTGGATGACCCACTCGATGTCGAACGGTGTGCCAGCTGCTAGCTCAGTTACAGTGTTATTGGCCTCGTAGACGGTTCCTCTGCAGCCGTTCATGATGTTGAAGGTCGCGGCTGCGGGTTGGTCGGTCTGTGCCCTGCCGTTGAGAAGCTCGACAGGTGCGTACTGGAGTTCTTGGTCCTCCGCACTACTGAGGGCTCCCGAGTCGGCTCGATATTGTTGAGAAATTGGTCTCGGTGTGGGTTTAGTCATTTGTCCGTGCGCATTGGCTGTGGAGAAGAACACTAATGCTGTGCTGGCTGTAGCGAATGATGTTAATGCGGCGATCTTCATAGTAATTGACTTTCTGAAGTTGTAGTGTGCTGCTGATGGAGAGTGGGGAAATGAGACTACCAGTGGAATTTGTTTGGCATATCCGTTTCGGGTAGCGTTGACACGATTGGCACAGCTAAAGCAGGCTGTCAGCGAATTCTAGCAACACCATTTAGCCACAGGCATCATGCATACTTGTCAATGGCTTGGCTCAAAGCTTAAGGGGCCACATGATGTTCCAACCAAATGGCCACTTCGCTGCGACCACGGTTTCACCCGCTGTTTTGTCCGAACATGTTTTTCCAGACAGAGCTAGCATGGATCAAGGCGATCAGTTAGTTTGACTCACTCAAAACTGACACGTTGCCATCGAAACTGTCTGCGGAACTCGCGTCGAACCACTTGCAGTCCATGAGTTCGGTGCGCGTGCATTGAAAAGTTCATGGAAACCGTTAGCTGTTAGTGGTCTGGCCATTTAGGAACCATCGATGTGGCACATTCCGTCCAGAATGAAACGTAGTTTGAATGGAAGTGCGTCGTGTATTTACTTGCAGCCGGACATGACATCGCCATCCGGTAGGAGTCTGACAAGCGGGCATAGCGAAATCACTCACGCGTAGGTGAGTGAATCACGTAGTGATCACCTGCTTGCAACAGACGTAGTGAAAATCAGAAATGTTCCTACGTTTTCAACCGTCAGTCGGCGGGGTGCCACGAAAACGTAGGCGCCTGCTGTCGATGAAGCAACTTTCGCATGGGATACTTCGACACGATGCCATCGTGCGTTCTGATGCTCGGATCTGACCCTCCGTGCTAGTTGTCACCTGTGCGTTTCCGCAGGTTCTCGAGCAAGTTCCAGTCGACACCTCACAACACAATTTGGTCTGTCAAGTTCACATCCAAGCCCAACCCGATAAAATACACAAAACATGGTAAACTCCAAGACCCACAACATCATTACACTGGGTGCTGTCACTCTATTTTTAGTACCGTGAGTGCCCACGGATATCTGGGTAAGCCCGCGGTGACTTTCCCGAACGACGTTGATAAAACGCAATTCATCGCGACAATCGAGTCTACCGCCTCCGGATTGGCGGGATCGTTCAGTGGATCACCAGCAGAAAACACTGCGGCTTTTTCGACGGCCTTTAGCTCAAGCAAGTATTCGTCACTCAAGGAGTTCGTGACAGATTTGGGGCAAATTGTGGCCAATGGCGCCAACATCGAATGTGGTCTCACCGATCCTAATGGTACCCCACAGCCACTTCCTGCCGAACTTGAGTGGACTCACTCGGATACTGAGGGCTTCACTTCGTCCCACGAAGGTCCTTGTGAGGCCTGGTGCGATGACACCCGGATTTTTCAAGACTCGGACTGCGCGGCGCACTTCACTACAGCACCAGCGAAAATGCCCTACGACGAAACAGGATGTTCAGGTGCAAGCCGATTGACGTTCTATTGGTTGGCTCTGCACTCGTCCACCTGGCAAGTGTATGCCAACTGCGCCGCACTTGAAGGGGCAGTGGTTCATTCTCGCCAGCTCAGTCGAACTCCACCAGCAGTGGATCAACGGGGCAATCGAACACCCCGACGGTCACCGATGTTACACCGATGTCCATAACCACCACTCCAACGGCGACTACTTCCACACCGACCATCGCCAATTCGGCTCCAAGCCCTGGTAACTCTGTCGCTGGAAGTACGGATGAAGACGACTGTGATTCTCTTGACGTCGCTGGTAGCAACGAGGAGGACTGTGATTCCTTGGACGTTGCTGGCAGTGGTGAAAACGAAGTTGCTGGAGATGCAGATACGAATGAAGAGGACTGCGATTCGCTAGATGTGGCTGGAAACAGTACTGAGGCCGTGTCGGAATCGTCGCTAGACTTTGGCGATGTTGATGGAAACTATATTAGCGGCAAGGTGCAAGCCCCAAACGATAACTAGAGCGTACTCCTTGGAACGTCGAATCTGTATGTAGTCGTCTGTTGTGTAATGTGTTTGCTAACTTACCGTAGAAAGCTGTGTCGTGTTCAAGTACTTTCATACCCAAGATAAAAGAAAACAAATCAATGACATTTCGAGATTCATTCAATTGTTACATTGGATTCTGTAGCGTGAGATTGGCGCTTTTTATCTCCACGCAGTGAGTGCATGATTAATAATACATGCGCCATGCACTTTGCTGTCGTTGACAACGCCTCGTTGTTGATGGCAAGGTAAGCTTTGTCAGGCTGCCTGTATCCGATAGCGGTTCAACTTGAAGCGACCACACCATCCTGATCTGATCAAGCTCAAGTCTGATCGAAGGTGTCGCGTAGCTTCCAGACCACCGAATCGGTGGTCGATGCATTGCAGCGATAAAGTCTTCGGCGAAGCCCGACCTTGTCATGTGATCGTAGGTGAGTGAGCCTGGGCCTGGCTGCCTGGCTCACGAGCTTAGGAAATCTATCCTTTCCTACTTGTAACATGCAACTTGGAAACAAGTCATGCCCTTAGGTGTTGATGGCGAGCAGGATACGATCGTAATCGGCTGAATGTAGTAACTACAGTATTATATGTTAATGTAGCTGCCACACACTGGTATTTTGTTGAAGGTACTGAAGCTGTAGCCTACAGCACCTACAACAAATAACACCACTGGTATTACCAGTGCATGTATTAAGCGCATATGGCTCTTGGGAATCGTACGTTTGCCCTCAGCGACAGGTCGGTTGACAGGCGAGTGCAACAGTTGAACACATGTACACTGCTCGAATCCACCACCTGAGGTGGCACCTCTGTGAGGCTCACATGTGGTTGTGGCGATTGTATTCTGGGTACAGCCTGTACGACAGGCCCCGTACGTGCGCTTCCTATCATCGACAACAGGTCGGCTGCGCTTCAGTCTTGCTTCAAAAGCCTTCGACTTGATGACACAGCTCAAGCAGGATGCAGTCACTGGCTGCCATGTGCACAGCATGCCCAGATATCCCGTGTCCGACTCTCGTCCCGTGCCATCCTCCAGTCTATTCACGCTTAAATCTTGCACGCACTATAATAGCATTCTGTTCGGACGATGCAGGTAAAGACACGAACACATCGCGTTGGTCGACGGCTGTTGGCGATTCGCCAGTGGCACTTTGCCGTCGGTGTCCTGGCGTTGGCTCTGCAGCTGGTTTCGCGCACACCGACACAGACCCGCCGGACCAGCAGGGAATCTACCATCCACGCCAAGAGAAGGGCTCGTGCCACGAGCCCTTCTCTTGGCGAAATCCCTCTGACATGTAGAGACAGCGTCAAGATGCAAGAATCAAGCTCCATGCATTGCCTTGTGAAGATCAAGTTGTATTAATACTAGTACACCGCTAACACCTTGGGACCCAAGCTGAATGTCCAATGTACAGTGTACAGAATGAGCTACTGTGGTTCGCCACCCCCACGTCAAGCACCATCCGCTACAACATCGTTGAGCGGAAGTGACAAAGCCAGATGATCTCAATCACTCCCACCCAACTCATCACTGGCCAAACTTTACATTACCGTCCACATGGTGGGTTCGACTGCCAATACAAACGGTGCTACAATTTGCACCGAAAGTCAATTTTTATAATATATAGATTATAGGAATGCAGCAAGTTTCACATGACAGTCGTTGTGCTGTCCGAATGACCGCGAGAACATGTCATCAGCACTTCATGCAGAGGACACGTTAATTAATATAGCAATCCGAAGATCACCAAGACCTTTTTGCTGTTCGTGCGTAGCTATTCCGCCACTGGATAATAGTCTTTGTCGAACTTTTTCACATTTCAATTTCTCTTGCATCCCTTCGACTCCATTCTACAGGTTTAGCTACGATCGCGTCAAAATCGCTCTTTATCGCCTTAGTCACTGCAATGCTGGCCACGTTGGTACGCAGCCACGGCTACATGTCAGTTCCCAAATCTGAATATACTTTCGTGGGTGATACGACCCAATTGATGGCAACGATCTAGCAAAGTGACCTCGTCGGACTTCACGATGGAGTGCGGCTATACCAACCCAGACGAAACCGTGCAACCACCTACGTTGAGTGGGCTCATGGCAGTGGTGAAGGATTCACCCCGTCGCACGAAGGTCCGTGTGAGGTTTGGTGTGATGATGTGCGTGTCTTCCAGGACAACAATTGTGCTGTCAATTATCCTACGCCCCCCCAAAGGTCCCGTACGACTACGACGCGTGCCTGAGTGCTAGTCGCCTGACGTTTTATTGGATGGCACTGCACTTCTCCACTTGGCAGGTGTATACGAACTGCACTGCACTGGAGAAGACCACGTCGACTGGTGTTACATCCAAATACGCAGTTGGTAGTAGCTCCACGACAACGACTACGAGCACAGAAAGCCCAGCAGCTACGACTGAGAGTTCCGACGAAACTACCACCCCAGCAACTCCTACCGCTACGGAGCCCCCGTGGCACAAACTACGACTATTCCAACTACAACTTTACCCCCGACAACTACTAAGGCGCCGTCGCTACTAATTACACCGGAATTTAGCGTTTAACAAGTACAGGTAGGACTGTACAAAGTACTCCATCAGTAGAAATTAAAATTTGCGTTTACAATCTCGTTTGATATTGATTTTCTATAAACTATCGACGCCCAGAATTTACGTTCAAGTTTTTCCTTGGCTACGTCGCGTAATGCGATCAGATGTCGGCGGTCAACGTGGTGTTGAGTACGTTTACGTCGGTATGTGGTTTCGTTACTGTTGGAGGCAGTTGGTGAGAAAACAAAGTTCTCAAATCCGTAGGGTGAAATCCCAGATGTCAATTTCATGCAAGGGTGAGCCGACAACAGATCCCGTGATTGACTCGGCGCTCTTGATTGCCATGAGTCCTTCCTGTTAATCTGGATGTGCAGGAACCTTTACAGGACGGACACCGATTTGTCCGCTACAACCTCACTCACTTTTAATTTTGATCGCCTCCAGTCAACAACCTCCACAGCTTCAGACAGTAAACAGGTTCTTGAAAATGGTTTTTGGAAAAGCGTCGTTCACAGCCATCGTGGCATCGGCCATGCTCGCTTCTACCGTTAAGGGTCACGGCTACATGTCTGCACCAAAGGTAGAGTTCACCTTCAACGGTGACACCACGCAGTACATGGCACAGATTGACTCAAGCAAATCGGGCTTCAGTGGCAACTTCGGCCAGTCTCCGACGGACAACACGGCTAACTTTAACAAGGGAATGGCGGCGAGCAAGTACTCTTCCCTGAAGGATTTCATGATGGACAAGATGGTACTCACTAGTCCGGATTTCACTAAGGAGTGCGGCTACACCAACCCCAAAGCGGCTGCACAGCCTTTGCCCAAGACGTACGTCGAGTGGAGCCACGGTAGTGGTGAAGGATTCACGTCTTCTCACGAGGGTCCGTGTGAGGTCTGGTGCGATGACACTCGTGTGTTCCAGGATGACAACTGCCCTAAGAACTTCCCTACTGCTCCGGCCAAGCTGCCGTACGACCACGACGCGTGCCTTGGCTCTTCACGCCTGACAATCTATTGGATCGCGCTTCACTCACCTTCGTGGCAGGTGTATATCAACTGTGCCCCTCTGGAGAAGACCACCTCCACCGGTTCCAAGTCCAAGTTTGCTGTCGGGGGCAGCAGCGGTGGCACCACCCCCGCCACGGACTCGTCGTCGACTGATCAGACCACTGACTCTTCTTCCAGTGAGCAAACCACCGATGCATCCTCATCGACTGAGCAGACTACCGATGCACCAGCAACGCCTACCACGGACGCCCCCACGACGCCTACTACTGACGCCCCCACTGTCACTGAGGCTCCTTCGGCACCTTCATCGCCGGCTACAGACGCCCCGGCTCCCGCCGAGTCTCCTGCCACGGATTCTCCTGTGGTCACCCCGGCTGCCAATGAAGACACAAGTAAGTGCCAGGTCCGTCGGCGCCGTCGTCGCAACTAGAAGCGCAACGATAGTTTCTTGGCGTTCTAGGTTGCCTTTGTGTGTAGTGTACTCGTCGTCTTCGACTGTAGAGCTTGAAGTCATGTAAAACAATCTCGTTCCGCATTAGAGTCTATATGCGACCGTCGGAACAAGTTAATTAATGGATGTGATGTGTTTTCCGCTGGTGTTGTCAAGGTCTTCGTGTCTATCAACCACCGACATGAGACTAGAAAACCCATTTTGTATTTCTGCCTCTGGGGGCTTTACATCGAAATCTAAACACTACAAGTCGACGGTAATCCCTTCAACGCACAACAACAGTCTACGTTAGGGTCGGTAAAGTGCTTAGTTGCGGCGACGACGCACTGTGCACTTGGTTGTGTCAGTACTAGCAACAGGAGCGTCCGTAGTAGTGGTTGTTGTAGTCGAACTGGTGGCAGCAGGAGTGGCCGTCGTAGCAACTGGGGCAGTTGTAGGAGCGTCCGTCGTTGTGGACGTTTCTGTCGACGTGGACGCGGAGGTGGACGTCGCGTAGTTGGTTTGGAATTCCAACGAGCTCGAGTTCGAGGCTGCCGAAGAACCGGCAGTTGATGACACCGTAGACGTAGTGGTTGTACTGGTACTAGTGCCAACAGCGTACTTGGAGGTTGCACCTGTGGACGTAGTGCTCTCAAGTGGGGCGCAATTCACATACACCTGCCAGGTCGACGAATGCAGCGCCATCCAGTAGAACGTCAGCACACTGCTACCGAGGCAGGCGTCGTGGTCGTACGGTAGCTGGGCCGGGGCGGTGGTGTAGTCAGCAGCGCAGTCGTCACCATGGAAAACACGCACATCGTCGCACCAAATCTCGCACGGACCTTCGTGGGAAGCCGTGAAGCCTTCCGAGTCTGAGTGTGCCCACTCCACGTACGTGTCCGGAAGAGGCTGGGCCGTCTCATCGGGATCGCACGAGCCACAAGTGAGCGTTGCGTCCGTCACTGTGATTGTGGCTTTGTCGTTGATGAACTCCTTGAGGGACGAATAGCTGCTGGACTCGAAAGCGGTCGTGAATGCAGCCGTGTTGTCGGCTGGAGCACCGTTAAAAGTTCCACTGAAACCCGACGCAGAAGCCTCGATAGTAGCAATGAATTGCGTTGGGTCGTTTGTGGTGAGGAATGTCACCGCCGGGTCTGACATGTATCCGTGAGCATTGACGCCTGCAGCGAGCACGGCCGTGGCCAACACGGAAGAGAAGGACGTGACCGACGCAACCATTTCAACGATGAACTGGGACAGTAGTGACTGGAATCGGAAGAAATTGCACTCGACTGAGCAAATTAAGATGTGACTGGAGTGCAGCACGGAGCTTAGTCGCTAAACGGCCAAACACTAACATGGTGGTGGGGTGTACGAAGTCAACTTGATCACCAGTGTAGAGGAGATCAGCAAATCTTGCTGGTCAGGAGCATGACGATGTGCCATAAAGACAGCTGGTGAGATTACACGCGTTGTGACTAGTGAAACGCGACACTGATGAGAGCTCAAGCACCGTTTGGCGCCGCAGAAAGACCCCAGGAATGGTGTTGCACGCTGCATGTATTCGACTCACACATGGCAAACCATTACTCAACATGTACATGCATCTACGCTACGCGTGACTTGACTGTAATCGACAGATATTCCTGTCGCTTAGTCGCGGCGACGTCGCACCGAACATTTGCTCGTGTTGGCGGTCGTCGTAGCCGGCGCATCCGTCGTAGTCGTCGATGTTGTCGAAGTGGATGTATCCGGGGCCGTAGTACCTGAGTCGCCACCGCCGGTTGATGCCGACGTGGAAGTTGCAAAGTTCGTGCCGAAGTTGTACGAACTCGAGGCAGTGGAAGATGTTGCTGCTGCATTCGTGGTCGATGTTGAATTCGTGGTAGTCGTGCTAGTGCCCGAGCTCGAGCCCGATACAGCGTACGAGGATACGGCTCCAGTGGAAGTCGTCGTCTCCAGAGGTGCGCAATTGATGTACACTTGCCAGGTCGACGAATGCAGTGCCAACCAGTAGAATGTCAATGTACTAGTGCCCAGACAGGCATCCCGGTCGTACGGCAGCTCAGCGGGAGCCGACGTGTAATCGGCGGCGCAGTCGTCATCCTGGAAAACTCGAATGTCGTCGCACCAAACCTCACACGGACCTTCATGCGAGGAAGTGAAGCCCTCCGTGGACGAGTGTGACCACTCCACATACTTGTCGGGAAGCGCTTGAGCCGTCTCGTCAGGATCGCACGACCCACAAGTCAGTGTTGCGTCGGTGACGGTGATCGTGGCTTTGTCGTTGATAAGCTCCTTCAGCGACGTGTACGAACTAGCTTTGAAAGCTGTGGTAAACGCAGCCGTGTTGTCCGCAGGCGAACCCGAGAAGGTGCCGCTGAATCCAGAGGCCGATGACTCGATGGTGGCAATGAATTGGGTGTTGTCCGTGGAAGAGGACAAGAAGGTCACTGCCGGCTCCGTCATGTAGCCGTGTCCGTTGACACCAGCCACTAGTGCTTTCATGACCAGTAGAGCTGAGAACGATCTCGTCGAAACGACCATTGTGCTGTGCGAATAAATGGAGATCGGAATGGATGCTGAGGTGCTCGATAGTGCGCGAATTGGGATGTGACTGAATACCAAAGCTGCTTAATCTGCCGCAGAAGGTATGCAGATGACAGCGAAGGTCGCGCCTTAGTTTATGATGTGTTTGAAGCCCAGGCGGATTAAGCGAACCTCATCGTGGCCAAGTTTTCTGGTAGGAACAGTTCACTTGCCACCAACTTGGCAGCTAGATGATAAGAAAGATCAACTCCATCATGCCCGGTATGAGCTTCACCCTGTATTTCGAGTATCTTGCGTTTATGCCCGGCTCACGCCCTTGAAAAACGTCGACGGCCTGTCGGAAAGGATAGTTAATGCTCGAGAGCGTAAAGGTACGGCCAGACACCACCTGAAATCCGACGGCCACTGCTTGCTTAGTTCCGGACTCAACTAGCTAAAAATCAGAAGGTAATTATCCCAGCTTGCCAGGATAGTTCTGAGAGTTTCTTAAAAACTCCATTGGTAAAGAACTTTACTGTTTCTCATTGACCTAGACTTCAAAATCTGGCAAGAAAAGTTGGATGCTGAAACTATGACGAATTGCACCACATTCGTGTGCACTGTCCAAACATGAATAAGAGTGACAATTCGCAAGTACAGACGCTATTTGCTGGCATGGAGGTCAAGATCGAGAAATCTACAACAAACATCCAGATAATTATCCGACTTTATCCTGATATTAGCGAAACATCCACATGAAATTTATCCGTAATTTATCTGAGATACATCCAGATTTTTGCCAAGGAAAATCGGGATAAATAATAAATCCAGAGTATGCTGGATAAAAATGAAAACCCAGTTGTGAACAGTTTTTTCTTGACGACGTGATCAAACTTGGGAGTCGAAGCAGCGCCCATGGCGGCTGAGAACGCGTTTTCGTGCTTGACGATCGTCTAGGTCATTGCTAACTGGCTGGTCACCCCAAGCTGAGAACATTGCAACGTATCTGGTAGTACATTGTAATTGTTGATATGGTCGCATCGCTCTCAGGAACCAAGGAATCACTATGATCAGAGAGATCAGTGTAATTTTCACGGCGCCAATCTTTACCAACTGTAACCATCGAGCATTCAAAGGTGATAAGTTTCACACTTGCTTTTCCAAGAACAACCTTCTGATAAAGACATTTGCTTTTTTCGAGTTCGTTGTGAATGAATCGTGCAGTCAAGTTAACGAGAGAAGGCATTATATTGTTGCCAGGAATGCTGAAACCGGGAACGAAATTTGCTTCAGCAGGAGTTTCTACCAGATGATCTACGTGCCAGTCACGTCTAAGCAAGATGATGTTGATTTATAGCAATAATGATATGTAGACGAAACCATGTTGAAGAAGTGGCACTTCATCAATACAGGTCAAGAAGTTTTCAAACGTGTACATTACTACTTATCAACCTACGCAATCTATGCCGGTCGACTCACTCGACCCGCTGGGCTATCGTCTCAACAGCTTAGTTGCCGCCAATGAGCTGCTCGATGAACTCGTAGAACGAAAACTCGGGCGCGCCGAGGCCGACGCTGTAGATGAAGCGACTGGCGAGCTGCGACGCGAAGAACGCGCGCGTGTAGCTCTCGGGCAGACGCTTGAGCAGCTCCTCCTTGGACGTCTTGCGCAGCAGGATCTCCGGGAAGCCGTCGGCGAAGATCTTCTCGCGCAGGGCCTGGTTCTCCCAGAGTGCCGAGTGCTGGATCTTGGCGCTCAGGTCCGTGATCCGCTCGCTGAGCTGGTTCGTCAACTGCGAGTAGTACGTGCCCGAGCGCTCGTGCTCGCGCCAGATGCACTCGAACTCACGCTGGGCGTTGAGGTCGATGCGCTTCTGCACCTCGCTCACGTAGTCAGCGTAGAAGGCCGGGATCTTGCCCGTGACTTCGTCCACGGCCATGTGCTCGGCGAACTCCTCGTCCGTCATGGACAGAGCAGCCAGCACCTCGAGCGACGACGACGTGACACCACCCTTGTTGGCCGACGCGTCCTTGAAGAGAATCACACCAGCGTCCTCGAGACGAGTACGTGCGTCCTGGGTGAAGAAGAGGTTGGCTCCCTCTACAATGTACTTGAAGCGGAGCGTGCGGCCGTCCTCGCGGTACATGAACTGCTCGACGTTGTTGAGGTTGACGGCAGCAGGGCGACCACCGCACGGCACGAAGAAGTCGGCCGTGAGGCTCGGACGCAGGTGGAAGAAGTTGCGGAACTCCGTGCCGTTCTCCACGACTTCACCGTTGGGGAGCGTGACGTCGTTGTGCGATACGAGCACCGAGTAGCCCTCGGACGACAGCAGACTCGTGTCGAAGCCCGAAATGGGGCTACGGGCCTCGGCCAACTTGACCAGGTTCTCACGGTTGATGCCCTTGGGGTCGTACAGCACACCCGAACCGTCCACGACGGCGATGGTCTCCTCCTGCGGACTCATCTTGATCTCGTTGCTGCCGAGGTCGCCATCAGGGCCACCAGTCTGCACCTTAGTGATAGGCGCCTGGAGCTGCAGCTTACGCTGGATGCCCTCGAAAAGCTCGTCAATACAAAGTTGAAGTCAATCATCGGAAAGGAAAGTCCGGAAATAAACGAAGTAAACCTGTTTGTGTGCACCACATAACCACTTGTTGAAGTTGTCAGCCCTTGGACGTGACCACTACCTAACAACAACATGTAGACCCGAATGCACTGTCCTCCATTTTCTATTAGCCCTGCAGTCGTCTACTATAGTACTTCCATCCGACCAACGACCTCTAGTTGGTGCAGTTGGTACAAACGTGATGATCAAAGAATGACACGGCGTGTGATCTACAGATACTGTACAGCAGGCTACGTGCACTTTGGCATCAGTTCAATATACATGTCAGTACTAGCGGTCGCCGGTGTACCAAAACTACCATTTGCATATGCAGCTGACGTTGCTGACCAATGTTGGAGGAAAGAACTTGGCCATCTCTTCCTCACTACTTTAGTGAAGAAATGGCCAAAATCTTTCCCCGAGCATCGGTGCTGATGAGCGTGCTCAATACCATTGGTTGGAGCTATATCCAATCGGAACAAACTTGAACGTCGGCAGTCTGGTTCCATTGACGGATTGACGCTCGGTGGTCGGGTTTAGACGCAAATGCATTGTTCTACGGCAGCTATAAACGAACAGAGATGATTTTGTACATCAATATTTCTGTATTGATGAGATGGAGTACTGCTGACCTGTCAAAACAGGTCGCAAATCCGGCCTCAAGCGGCTAAGACAAAGCAGGTTATCATCCTAGAGCGGGGTTTTCGTGGGGCTGGGCCTACAGGCCGACCTACGAAAGACCCGACCCACACAACGACTGGCAGCGAACGTGTTGCTGCCTTTTGCAAAACCTCATCATTCTTGGTTTTTCGCGGTTGACAGACAAGTCAACATCCACGCAGTTTCAAGCCAAAACTTGTGGTGGTCTATCTTCCAAAAGTGGCCCTGTCATGTGAGTGCGCGCGTTGGACTACGTTATCAGAAGTACCTACCGACAAGGAACGTAAAATGTATGAACAAAATGCAACGCGCCTAACTCAGGTACAACCCTGACCATATTCCTTGATGATGCTACTTTTGTTCTACACTGACAGTGACATCTGTATATAAAGCTATACCTGATTCAGCCAAACCGTTGTACGCATATGAACAAGACTTTCGTCGTTCATGCCCAGTCTCTTGGGTGATGCTGGCCTTGCTGCCAAGGATCAGGTACCGGCGTACTACACATGCTTGTCTAAGTGCGGATACAGATTGGTACGTTTCGATGATCGTACGTTGAAGTGACCACCATCCTTACAGGGTAACCTAACCAAGTAAGTGATTTCACTGAGTTCGTACTGGAAATCCGAAATTCGGTATTCGTAACTTACGTTGCTATATGAATGTTTAGAATCACACCGCGTAGTCCAGTACTTAATCTATTGAGCAAGAAAGAAGGAACTCGTAACTTCATGCCGTGTCCAAGGTACTGATGCCAAGCTTCTGTTGCGGCCAAGTTCCTTCTCGTGTCCAAGCTACTCGCTCAAGTTTCCATCGTGCTGATTACTTGTTGTGTCTGAAGCCAATCTCCAACCACCTCTGACGCCAACCTCTTTATCGCGTCCAAGGTTTGTACCTAACCCAATGTACTAGTTGTGTTCATGTTTTCCAGTTTCTCTACGACCTCAAGTGTCGATCACTTACACTACCCGTGTGTACTTTTACAGGTGCTCAAGTCAACCCAGAGTACGACCTCTAACTGTTACACACCAGTTATCGCAGTTTGGTACGGCTTAGGAGGACAGTTCCATGTGACTGCTTCTTTCGTCTACCAAATTGCTAATAGCGCGATACCTGGAAGCAGCAGTCCAAGTACCGAATTAGGGTATATATCCATGACCAGATACCCACAACAAGACTAGAGGATTTCAACATACACAAGTCGCTATCAAGACCGGTGCAAGACAGGGTTTGGCCATTTATTTCGTAGCAGAGACACGATACTCTTCCATGTTCGACCCGTGACACTACGCGGAATCGCGGCATGTACATGGACATGGAGTGTGCAACATGTCGGTCGCGGTGGTGATGTTCGTAATCAGATGGTGTACGCACTGGTAAGTATTTGAAGGGACTTCGGTAGCGCTAGGAACTCATGGATACTCATGGATGCATTGCTACCAACAGGACGGCCATGTTCCAAGTTGGTCAAGGCGGCAAGAAGTCATGGTAAGTCAGCTCGAATGTCGACACATTGGATTCCTTGCGGGTGCTAGTGCCACAGTGAACTCATCGGCCACGTTGTTTGCTATTTGCTGTTTGCGCGTGTTATTGTTTGCGCATGTAGCGCTATGCAGAGTGTCCGATGTGTCAGTGATGCAGAGTTGCTATTGCGAAAACGCTGGCCGTTACGATGCGGTTGGTTCGTGTGTATTCAAGGGAAGTGTTGAGTGAAGCACCAAGGAGACTGGGATGCGATTACAAAGCGTATCTGTCGAGGTGGTGTCGCTCTCGTACGTTGTGTGGCACTTCTGAGCACTAACAGCAGCAGGATTCCCGCGCGTCAAGTCTGCAGATGTGCGGTTCACTTCAAAAACAATTGCGTCGTTTCACTATGTAGTTTTGGAGGTCTGAACAAACAGGTCTGAACAAACAGTGTAGCCACACAGTGTAGCCATCTGACAAGGTTTGACTGCGTGATACCTGGTCGGCGCACTATTGGTGCGATGCATCTATTGGCTGGCTTCGTGCACATTGAATGGGCTACTACGTCCATAGGATTTCCACGCACAGGCAGATTTTGTCGAACGGAGAATCTGATTCTGCTGCTCCGCTAGAGTTGTGAGGACTGGCCATGGTAACCACGGTGGTTGGTGCGTAACGTAGGGCTTTCACTGTGTTGGTGGCCGTGGTGGTGTGCACAATGAGATGAAGCGACGTTCGAGTGGCTGAAGAAAGCGCTGTCCGATAGAATCATTGGAGAAAGGTGAGATAGCCCATCTTGTCATCGTTCTCATGCACTCAAGTGTGATGGATGATGTTGCTGTTTGTATGGATCGTGTTGTAGATTGTTACATGCGTGTGCTGAGCGTATTGAAGGCTGTGTTGTCTTAGACGACACGCTGAGCGTATTGAAGGCTGCGTTGTCCTAGGCAGCACGTATGTTCTGCTGCGAGAAGCAGGATGAAGAATGCCCAGCACTTTACCAGGTGGAGTATACGTTTGTTGCAATGCTTGACATTGATGTCTTTGCGGATGATGTGGTGGATGATACTGGCGTGCATGTGAAGCTCTCCGGTGTAGTGCGGCCGCCTAGACTAGGCCCTAGTTGTCAAAATGTTGGCGAACACCTCGCCAACATTCACCTTCACATTTCAAGAGCATGGAGGCGATGCGTATGTCATGTTCCAATGTTCAATGCATGCTGAGCTCTCTACCACTCCGATCGAATAAACACAAGCGATCTAGTGTGCTGATATTGCTGATATGAATGGAATATGCAATGTGATGCGCTCAACGTTCCAAGTCTGCAGATTGATTGGTGCTCGTTTGCTGCAGAGCAACTTTGAGAATGATGAAAGTGGGTAGTAATACCGGTGGAGTGTGGACTATCGTTGAGGCTCGGATGTCGAACGCCTTACTGTATTGCCCGTTGCGATCTGTAGGGTACATGTGTCCTGAGCAGCATTGTGGTGGTGCAGAGCGAGAAATTCCGTTGTGCCGGGGATTGTAGCGCTGTAATATTGTTTCGTTTATGAGCGTGACGATGCTGTGGTTCCGGTGTATATCGGTTAAACTTCAACTCGAGGTGCTGTTTACCGCCACGACCTCCGGCGTACTCAGATGAAGCTAATCCAGTGGTGTGTCCCGATCGAGTACTATGTGCAGGAGTTGTGGGCAAGTGTTGCTTTGTGCAACCTCTTCGGTGTGATATTTTCTTTGATCTCGGTATTTGCTTGGTGCTCGATGACGGCTTTCGAACTCTGGCATTGCACTCATAAAAAAACCTTTTGCACTGAGTGCGCCGATGGCATTTGAACGATGCAGAACAAATACGTTTTCTCGTGGAGCAGCAGCACCGTGACGCAATGTTCGATGGATAAAGTGACACATGGAGAATGCAATGTTTGCAACGTTGTGTATTATGAAATGGCTTTACTTTCGTGGGGATTGTATCTGTCAAATTCAGTCTTTTGAGTACACCGATCATCGCTCGGCGAATCAGTTGCTGATCTTGGTTGGACAACTTCTCCGAATACGGCAGCACCGACACTGCGTGACAAAAGGTTTGTCATCAGTTGAAGTTGTCACCATGTTAGACTGGCGAAATGGTGTCTGTCGATCGCTTCGTCGACTGCTTCTCGACATCAACCTCGACATGAGTCTCTTGTAGATATCGGCGGCACCTCAGTAGGGATCATGTCTTCAGATTGGACAAGCTACGAGTGACGTGCTGGTGGCTTCACATCAACGTAGCTCGATCGGTGCAGCCTTGATTGATAGCGCGGTGGTGACATCAATGGAGAAGCTTAAAAGGTTTGGTTGTACATTACGGAGATGCTGGTGATGAATGGACAAGTTGAACGTTGGGACGTTGTGTATAGCGTGAAGATTTTTTCGTGCTTGTGGGGAAGTGAGGTTGTCGTTCGCTGCAGTCAAATTCAGCTCAGGATCAGTTGAATGATTGTGTGTTCATCTGTCGTCATTGCGAATATTACTGTCTGCTGTCTAGCTGTCTTGCTGTCAACTATATCACCTACGGAATGAAACGATGTTGTACCTGGTTGAAGTCACTGCGAGGGGCGACAATAGTGGAGACTATCGTCGGTGGCGTGCATCTAAGCTGATTCTCGAGTATCATGAGTCATGAGTCATGACTACGTTCGCTACCGATTGCAGTGCAGTGACGTCTGATTGGAGTAGATATTCCTCGTGCTTGCGTTGACAATCAGGAGTGTTTTCTGCAAGCGTCATCGGAAATGCAACGCTTTCATCAGATTGAGCACGACAACTTCAGTTGCACAACCACCACTACTCAGAAGCAAGCACGCACGAGTTATGGTAGTCACTCCTGCCAGCAAAGTTCAAGTATGCTCGTGTACGAGCTCGATGTCTGTGGTTGGGACGCATTCGTCAACTCGACGCCAAGCACGCACACCTGACAAGTGTCGATGACTACCCAACACTACGCTCATTGCTGCCAGACTGACAATGCTCGGACATGACCAAGATCACTACCAGTGTCCAGTGCCCAAGGTGGTTTGTGCGTCGTCTCCAGACGTGAAATGTACTGCCATGGTGCTGTGCTACTGCTTTCAAGACTCCTCGAAATGTTTTTCCAGGTGATTGTCTCCAACCTTGGCCTATGTGTATCGTTGTGCCTGCTGTCAACATACAATGCCATGGTGGTTCGAGGTGCTACCAAGATTCCTGCATAACGTCGTTGAACACGCAAACTGTGTGACTGCGTCGAGGTGGTGACAAATGCTCTCGCCACTGCTGCGGTTGGAGATGGTGTCAACACGGATGTCCTAGTTGCTTTACAGCAACAATGATATGTAGACGAAAGCCATGTTGAAGTGGCACTTCATCAATACAGACCATGAAGTTTTCAAACGTGTACATTACTACTTATCAACCTACGCAATCTATGCCGTGCGACTCACTCGACCCGCTGGGCTATCGTCTCGACAGCTTAGTTGCCGCCAATGAGCTGCTCGATGAACTCGTAGAACGAAAACTCGGGCGCGCCGAGGCCGACGCTGTAGATGAAGCGACTGGCGAGCTGCGACGCGAAGAACGCGCGCGTGTAGCTCTCGGGCAGACGCTTGAGCAGCTCCTCCTTGGACGTCTTGCGCAGCAGGATCTCCGGGAAGCCGTCGGCGAAGATCTTCTCGCGCAGGGCCTGGTTCTCCCAGAGTGCCGAGTGCTGGATCTTGGCGCTCAGGTCCGTGATCCGCTCGCTGAGCTGGTTCGTCAGCTGCGAGTAGTACGTGCCCGAGCGCTCGTGCTCGCGCCAGATGCACTCGAACTCACGCTGGGCGTTGAGGTCGATGCGCTTCTGCACCTCGCTCACGTAGTCAGCGTAGAAGGCCGGGATCTTGCCCGTGACTTCGTCCACGGCCATGTGCTCGGCGAACTCCTCGTCCGTCATGGACAGAGCAGCCAGCACCTCGAGCGACGACGACGTGACACCACCCTTGTTGGCCGACGCGTCCTTGAAGAGAATCACACCAGCGTCCTCGAGACGAGTACGTGCGTCCTGGGTGAAGAAGAGGTTGGCTCCCTCCACAATGTACTTGAAGCGGAGCGTGCGGCCGTCCTCGCGGTACATGAACTGCTCGACGTTGTTGAGGTTGACGGCAGCAGGGCGACCACCGCACGGCACGAAGAAGTCGGCCGTGAGGCTCGGACGCAGGTGGAAGAAGTTGCGGAACTCCGTGCCGTTCTCCACGACTTCACCGTTGGGGAGCGTGACGTCGTTGTGCGATACGAGCACAGAGTAGCCCTCGGACGACAACAGACTCGTGTCGAAGCCCGAAATGGGGCTACGGGCCTCGGCCAACTTGACCAGGTTCTCACGGTTGATGCCCTTGGGGTCGTACAGCACACCCGAACCGTCCACGACGGCGATCGTCTCCTCCTGCGGACTCATCTTGATCTCGTTGCTGCCGAGGTCGCCATCAGGGCCACCAGTCTGCACCTTAGTGATAGGCGCCTGGAGCTGCAGCTTGCGCTGGATGCCCTCGAAAAGCTCGTCAATACAAAGTTGAAGTCAATCATCGGAAAGGAAAGTCCGGAAATAAACGAAGTAAACCTGTTTGTGTGCACCACATAACCACTTGTTGAAGTTGTCAGCAATTGGACACCTAACAACAACATATACACCCGAATGCACTGTCCTCCATTTTCTATTAGCCATGCAGTCGTCTACTATAGTACTTCCATCCGACCAACGACCTCTAGTTGGTGCAGTTGGTACAAACGTGATGATCAAAGGATGACAGCGTGTGATCTACAGATACTGTACAGCCGGCTACGTGCACTTTGGCATCAGTTCCATATACATGTCAGTACTAGCGGTCGCCGATGTATCAAACTACCATTTGCATATGCAGCTGACGTTGCTGACCAATGTTGGAGGAAAGAACTTGGCCATCTCTTCCTCACTACTTTAGTGAAGAAATGGCCAAAATCTTTCCCCGAGCATCGGTGCTGATGAGCGTGCTCAATACCATTGGTTGGAGCTATATCCAATCGGAACAAACTTGAACGTCGGCAATCTGGTTCCATTGACGGATTGACGCTCGGTGGTCGGGTTTAGACGCAAATGCATTGTTCTACGGCAGCTATAAACGAACAGAGATGATTTTGTACATCAATACTTCTGTATTGATGAGATGAAGTACTACTGACCTGTCAAAACAGGTCGCAAATCCGGCCTCAAGCAGCTAAGACAAAGCAGGTTATCATCCTAGAGCGGGGTTTTCGTGGGGCTGGGCCTACAGGCCGACCTACGAAAGACCCGACCCACACAACGACTGGCAGCGAACGTGTTGCTGCCTTTTGCAAAACCTCATCATTCTTGGTTTTTCGCGGTTGATAGACAAGTCAACACCACGCAGTTTCAAGCCAAAACTTGTGGTGGTCTATCTTCCGAAAGTGGCCCTGTCATGTGAGTGCGCGCATTGGACTACGTTATCAGAAGTACCTACCGACAAGGAACGTAAAATGTATGAACAAAATGCAACGCGCCTAACTCAGGTACAACCCTGACCATATTCCTTGATGATGCTACTTTTGTTCTACACTGACAGTGACATCTGTATATAAAGCTATACCTGAGTCAACCAGACCTTTGTACGCATATGAACAAGACTTTCGTCGTCCATGCCCAGTCTCTTGGGCGATGTTGGTCTTGCTGCCAAGGATCAGATACCGGCGTACTACACATGCTTGTCTAAGTGCGGATACAGATCGGTACTGCTTTCCGTTTCGATGATCGTACGTTGAAGTGACCACCATCCTTACAAGGTAACCGAACCAAGTAAGAAATCTTTCAAAGTTCGTATTGAAACCCGAATTGGAAACCCCGAAATTCGGTATTCGTAACTTATGTTGCTATATGAATGTTTAGAATCACACCGCGTAGTCAAGTATTTAACCAATTGAGCAAGAAAGAAGGAACTCGTAACTTCATGCCGTGTCCAAGGTACTGATGCCAAGCTTCTGTTGCGGCCAAGTTCCTTCTCGTGTCCAAGCTACTCGCTCAAGTTTCCATCGTGCTGATTACTTGTCGTGTCCAATCACCTCTGAAGCCAATCTCCAACCACCTCTGACGCCAACCTCTTTATCGCGTCCAAGGTTTGTACCTAACCCAATGTACTAGTTGTGTTCATGTTTTCCAGTTTCTCTACGACCTCAAGTGTCGATCACTTACACTACCCGTGTGTACTTTTACAGGTGCTCAAGTCAACCCAGAGTACGACCTCTAACTGTTACACACCAGTTATCGCAGTTTGGTACGGCTTAGGAGGACAGTTCCATGTGACTGCTTCTTTCGTCTACCAAATTGCTAATAGCGCGATACCTGGAAGCAGCAGTCCAAGTACCGAATTAGGGTATATATCCATGACCAGATACCCACAACAAGACTAGAGGATTTCAACATACACAAGTCGCTATCAAGACCGGTGCAAGACAGGGTTTGGCCATTTATTTCGTAGCAGAGACACGATACTCTTCCATGTTCGACCCGTGACACTACGCGGAATCGCGGCATGTACATGGACATGGAGTGTGCAACATGTCGGTCGCGGTGGTGATGTTCGTAATCAGATGGTGTACGCACTGGTAAGTATTTGAAGGGACTTCGGTAGCGCTAGGAACTCATGGATACTCATGGATGCATTGCTACCAACAGGACGGCCATGTTCCAAGTTGGTCAAGGCGGCAAGAAGTCATGGTAAGTCAGCTCGAATGTCGACACATTGGATTCCTTGCGGGTGCTAGTGCCACAGTGAACTCATCGGCCACGTTGTTTGCTATTTGCTGTTTGCGCGTGTTATTGTTTGCGCATGTAGCGCTATGCAGAGTGTCCGATGTGTCAGTGATGCAGAGTTGCTATTGCGAAAACGCTGGCCGTTACGATGCGGTTGGTTCGTGTGTATTCAAGGGAAGTGTTGAGTGAAGCACCAAGGAGACTGGGATGCGATTACAAAGCGTATCTGTCGAGGTGGTGTCGCTCTCGTACGTTGTGTGGCACTTCTGAGCACTAACAGCAGCAGGATTCCCGCGCGTCAAGTCTGCAGATGTGCGGTTCACTTCAAAAACAATTGCGTCGTTTCACTATGTAGTTTTGGAGGTCTGAACAAACAGGTCTGAACAAACAGTGTAGCCACACAGTGTAGCCATCTGACAAGGTTTGACTGCGTGATACCTGGTCGGCGCACTATTGGTGCGATGCATCTATTGGCTGGCTTCGTGCACATTGAATGGGCTACTACGTCCATAGGATTTCCACGCACAGGCAGATTTTGTCGAACGGAGAATCTGATTCTGCTGCTCCGCTAGAGTTGTGAGGACTGGCCATGGTAACCACGGTGGTTGGTGCGTAACGTAGCGCTTTCACTGTGTTGGTAGCCGTGGTGGTGTGCACAATGAGATGAAGCGACGTTCGAGTGGCTGAAGAAAGCGCTGTCCGATAGAATCATTGGAGAAAGGTGAGATAGCCCATCTTGGCATCGTTCTCATGCACTCAAGTGTGATGGATGATGTTGCTGTTTGTATGGATCGTGTTGTAGATTGTTACATGCGTGTGCTGAGCGTATTGAAGGCTGCGTTGTCCTAGGCAGCACGTATGTTCTACTGCGAGAAGCAGGATGAAGAATGCCAGCACTTTACCAGGTGGAGTATACGTTTGTTGCAATGCTTGACATTGATGTCTTTGCGGATGATGTGGTGGATGATACTGGCGTGCATGTGAAGCTCTCCGGTGTAGTGCGGCCGCCTAGACTAGGCCCTAGTTGTCAAAATGTTGGCGAACACCTCGCCAACATTCACCTTCACATTTCAAGAGCATGGAGGCGATGCGTGTGCCATGTTCCAATGTTCAATGCATGCTGAGCTCTCTACCACTCCGATCGAATAAACACAAGCGATCTAGTGTGCTGATATTGCTGATATGAATGGAATATGCAATGTGATGCGCTCAACGTTCCAAGTCTGCAGATTGATTGGTGCTCGTTTGCTGCAGAGCAACTTTGAGAATGATGACAGTGAGTGGCAATACTGGTGGAGTATGGACTATCGTTGACGCTCGGATGCCGAACGCCTTACTGTATTGCACGTTGCGATCTGTAGGGTACATGTGTCCTGAGCAGCATTGTGGTGGGCAGAGCGAGAGATTCCGTTGCGCGGGGGATTGTAGCTGCGAGTAGCGCTGTAATACTGTTTCGTTTATGAGCGTGACGATGCTGTGGTCCCGGTGTATATCGGTTAAACTTCAACTCGAGGTGCTGTTTACCGACCTCCGGCGTACTCAGATGAAGCTAATCAGGTGGTGTGTCCCGATCGAGTACTATGTGCAGATGTTGTGACCAAGTGTTGCTTTGTGCAACCTCTGCGGTGTGATATTTTCTTTGATCTCGGTATTTGCTTGGTGCTCGATGGCGGCTTTCGAACCTTGGCATTGCATTCATCAAAAGATTTTTTGCACTGAGTGCGCCGATGGCATTTGACGATGTAGAAAAATACGTTTTCTCGTGGAGCAGCAGCACCGTGACGCCATGTTCGATGGATAAAGTGACACATGGAGGATGCAATGTTTGCAACGTTGTGTATTATGAAATGGATTTACTTTCGTGGGGATTGTATCTGTCAAATTCAGTCTTTTGAGTGCACCGATCATCGCTCGGCGAATCAGTTGCTGATCTTGGTTGGACAACTTCTCCGAATACGGCAGCACCGACACTGCGTGACAAAAGGTTGTCATCAGTTGAAGTTGTCACCATGTTAGACTGGCGAAATGGTGTCTGTTGATCGCTTTGTCGACTACTTCTCGACATCAACCTCGACATGAGTCTCTTGTAGATATCGGCGGCACTCATCCTCAGTAGGATCATGTCTTCATGTTGGAAAAGCTGCGAGCGAATTGCTGGTGGCTTCACATCAACGTAGCTCGATCGGTTCAGCCTTGATTGATAGCGCGGTGGTGACATCAATGGAGAAGCTTAAAAGGTTTGGTTGTACATTACAGAGATGCTGGTGATGAATGGACAAGTTGAATGTTGGGACGATGTGTATAGTGTGAAGATTTTTTCGTGCTTGTGGGGAAGTGAGGTTTGTCGTTCGCTGCAGTCAAATTCAGCTCAGGATCAGTTGAACGATTGTGTGTTCATCTGTCGTCATTGCGAATATTACTGTCTGCTGTTCTGCTGTCTTGCTGTCAACTATATCACCTACGGAATGAAACGATGCTGTACCTGGTTGAAGTCACTGCGAGGGCGACAATAGTGGAGACTACCGTCGGTGGCGTGCATCTGAGCTGATTCTCGAGTATCATGAGTCATGAGTCATGACTACGCTCGCTACCGATTGCAGTGCAGTGACGTCTGATTGGAGTAGATATTCCTCGTGCTTGCGTTGACAATCAGGAGTGTTTTCTGCAAGCGTCATCGGAAATGCAACGCTTTCATCAGATTGAGCACGACAACTTCACTTGCACAACCAGCACTACTCAGAAGCAAGCACGCACGAGTTATGGTAGTCAGTCCTCCCTGCCAGCAAAGTTCAAGTATGCTCGTGTACGAGCTCGATGTCTGTGGTTGGGACGCATTCGTCAACTCGACGCCAAGCACGCACACCTGACAAGTGTCGATGACTACCCAACACTACGCTCATTGCTGCCAGACTGACAATGCTCGGACATGACCAAGATCACTACCAGTGTCCAGTGCCCAAGTGGTTTGTGCGTCGTCTCCAGACGTGAAATGTACTGCCATGGTGCTGTGCTACTGCTTTCAAGACTCCTCGAAATGTTTTTCCAGGTGATTGTCTCCAACCTTGGCCTATGTGTATCGTTGTGCCTGCTGTCAACATACAATGCCATGGGGTGGTCGAGGTGCTACCAAGATTCCTGCATAACGTCGTTGAACACGCAAACTGTGTGACTGCGTCGAGGTGGTGACAAATGCTTCGCCTCTGCTGCGATTGGAGATGGTGTCAACACGGATGTCCTAGTTGCTTTACAGCAACAATGATATGTAGCGAAAGCCATGTGAAGTGGCACTTCATCAATACAGGTCAAGAAGTTTTCAAACGTGTACATTACTACTTATCAACCTACGCAATCTATGCTGTGCGACTCACTCGACCCGCTGGGCTATCGTCTCGACAGCTTAGTTGCCGCCAATGAGCTGCTCGATGAACTCGTAGAACGAAAACCGGGCGCGCCGAGGCCGACGCTGTAGATGAAGCGACTGGCAAGCTGCGACGCGAAGAGAAGAACGCGCGCGTGTAGCTCTCGGGCAGACGCTTGAGCAGCTCCTCCTTGGACGTCTTGCGCAGCAGGATCTCCGGGAAGCCGTCGGCGAAGATCTTCTCGCGCAGGGCCTGGTTCTCCCAGAGTGCCGAGTGCTGGATCTTGGCGCTCAGGTCCGTGATCCGCTCGCTGAGCTGGTTCGTCAGCTGCGTAGTAGTACGTGCCCGAGCGCTCGTGCTCGCGCCAGATGCACTCGAACTCACGCTGGGCGTTGAGGTCGATGCGCTTCTGCACCTCGCTCACGTAGTCAGCGTAGAAGGCCGGGATCTTGCCCGTGACTTCGTCCACGGCCATGTGCTCGGCGAACTCCTCGTCCGTCATGGACAGAGCAGCCAGCACCTCGAGCGACGACGACGTGACACCACCCTTGTTGGCCGACGCGTCCTTGAAGAGAATCACACCAGCGTCCTCGAGACGAGTACGTGCGTCCTGGGTGAAGAAGAGGTTGGCTCCCTCTACAATGTACTTGAAGCGGAGCGTGCGGCCGTCCTCGCGGTACATGAACTGCTCGACGTTGTTGAGGTTGACGGCAGCAGGGCGACCACCGCACGGCACGAAGAAGTCGGCCGTGAGGCTCGGACGCAGGTGGAAGAAGTTGCGGAACTCCGTGCCGTTCTCCACGACTTCACCGTTGGGGAGCGTGACGTCGTTGTGCGATACGAGCACCGAGTAGCCCTCGGACGACAGCAGACTCGTGTCGAAGCCCGAAATGGGGCTACGGGCCTCGGCCAACTTGACCAGGTTCTCACGGTTGATGCCCTTGGGGTCGTACAGCACACCCGAACCGTCCACGACGGCGATCGTCTCCTCCTGCGGACTCATCTTGATCTCGTTGCTGCCGAGGTCGCCATCAGGGCCACCAGTCTGCACCTTAGTGATAGGCGCCTGGAGCTGCAGCTTACGCTGGATGCCCTCGAAAAGCTCGTCAATACAAAGTTGAAGTCAAGCATCGGAAAGGAAAGTCCGGAAATAAACGAAGTAAACCCTGTTTGTGTGCACCACATAACCACTTGTTGAAGTTGTCAGCCCTTGGACGTGACCACTACCTAACAACAACATGTAGACCCGAATGCACTGTCCTCCATTTTCTATTAGCCCTGCAGTCGTCTACTATAGTACTTCCATCCGACCAACGACCTCTAGTTGGTGCAGTTGGTACAAACGTGATGATCAAAGAATGACACGGCGTGTGATCTACAGATACTGTACAGCAGGCTACGTGCACTTTGGCATCAGTTCAATATACATGTCAGTACTAGCGGTCGCCGTGTACCAAAACTACCATTTGCATATGCAGCTGACGTTGCTGACCAATGTTGGAGGAAAGAACTTGGCCATCTCTTCCTCACTACTTTAGTGAAGAAATGGCCAAAATCTTTCCCCGAGCATCGGTGCTGATGAGCGTGCTCAATACCATTGGTTGGAGCTATATCCAATCGGAACAAACTTGAACGTCGGCAGTCTGGTTCCATTGACGGATTGACGCTCGGTGGTCGGGTTTAGACGCAAATGCATTGTTCTACGGCAGCTATAAACGAACAGAGATGATTTTGTACATCAATACTTCTGTATTGATGAGATGGAGTACTGCTGACCTGTCAAAACAGGTCGCAAATCCGGCCTCAAGCGGCTAAGACAAAGCAGGTTATCATCCTAGAGCGGGGTTTTCGTGGGGCTGGGCCTACAGGCCGACCTACGAAAGACCCGACCCACACAACGACTGGCAGCGAACGTGTTGCCGCCTTTTGCAAAACCTCATCATTCTTGGTTTTTCGCGGTTGACAGACAAGTCAACACCCACGCAGTTTCAAGCCAAAACTTGTGGTGGTCTATCTTCCGAAAGTGGCCCTGTCATGTGAGTGCGCGCATTGGACTACGTTATCAGAAGTACCTACCGACAAGGAACGTAAAATGTATGAACAAAATGCAACGCGCCTAACTCAGGTACAACCCTGACCATATTCCTTGATGATGCTACTTTTGTTCTACACTGACAGTGACATCTGTATATAAAGCTAAACCTGAGTCAGCCAAACCGTTGTACGCATATGAACAAGACTTTCGTCGTCCATGCCCAGTCTCTTGGGTGATGCTGGCCTTGCTGCCAAGGATCAGGCACCGGCGTACTACACATGCTTGTCTAAGTGCGGATACAGATTGGTACGTTTCGATGATCGTACGTTGAAGTGACCACCATCCTTACAGGGTAACCTAACCAAGTAAGTGATTTCACTGAGTTTGTACTGGAAATCCGAAATTCGGTTTTCGTAACTTACGTTGCTATATGAATGTTTAGAATCACACCGCGTAGTCCAGTACTTAATCTATTGAGCAAGAAAGAAGGAACTCGTAACTTCATGCCGTGTCCAAGGTACTGATGCCAAGCTTCTGTTGCGGCCAAGTTCCTTCTCGTGTCCAAGCTACTCGCTCAAGTTTCCATCGTGCTGACTACTTGTCGTGTCCAATCACCTCTGAAGCGAATCTCCAATTACCTCAGACGCCAACCTCCTTATCGCGTCCAAGGTTTATACCTAACCCAATGTACTAGTTGTGTTCATGTTTTCCAGTGTCTCTACGACCTCAAGTGTCGATCACTTACACTACCCGTGTGTACTTTTACAGGTGTTCAAGTCAACCCAGAGTACGACCTCTAACTGTTACACACCAGTTATCGCAGTTTGGTACGGCTTAGGAGGACAGTTCCATGTGACTGCTTCTTTCGTCTACCAAATTGCTAATAGCGCGATACCTGGAAGCAGCAGTCCAAGTACCGAATTAGGGTATATCCGTGACCAGATACCCACAACAAGACTAGAGGATTTCAACATACACAAGTCGCTATCAAGACCGGTGCAAGACAGGGTTTGGCCATTTATTTCGTAGCAGAGACACGATACTCTTCCATGTTCGACCCGTGACACTACGCGGAATCGCGGCATGTACATGGACATGGAGTGTGCAACATGTCGGTCGCGGTGGTGATGTTCGTAATCAGATGGTGTACGCACTGGTAAGTATTTGAAGGGACTTCGGTAGCGCTAGGATGTGACGATGTGCCTCTGAATTTTCTAGGCACACCCACAGCTGCCCAGCCGGGACAACCCGCACACTGATTCGGACTAAGATGATGGTTTTCGAGATGGGTATTGAGTGGGACTCCTGGGCGAATTGATGGTTTGGACTTTGGGGATGCAGATGTTCGGTTACGGAGAGGCTCACAGGTTGGAAGCGTACGCCCTGAATAGGTACCACATTCAGGATGCAATTACGACGCTCAGTCCGACCGCCGACTCCTTGACGGCAGGTATCCAAGAGAAGGAAGCAAGTGCCCTCGGAGAACGTATCCCGAGGTGCAGCCTACCTTGACGGGGCCGAACATCACCCGAAAACACCCTGAAACTCCAAGGTTTCCACAATTACGACCCTACCTACACATGTAAACCCCAAGACAGTCTCCCTCATCCTGAAAGTTCGATCGCCTACCGGATATGAAGACTCCATCCGAAGTTATGCCGTATAACCGGAATGTACATCCCGAATGACAATACATCCTGAATGGCCAAGCGACTGTCGAAGAACAAGATCGAAGATCAAGTTGCCAATGATAAGTTCAGTCCGGAAGTCAGTTTACTGACATTCAAGCAGAGTCAAGACAGTACGACCCAAGAGTATCGCAATCAGATGATTACACCGTGCAAGAACAAGACCCGTGCTGCCGATCTCAGAAGAGCCGAGACATCACTGATGAGTGTATGCAGATCCAAGTTCGACGTGACATTCCAGGTATAATGAGACCAAGTCTACCCGAGTGTGACCTCACGAAGTAAAGGAAGACCGCCAAAGAAGTACCAAGACTACCAAAACAGAAGAAGAATTTAGAATGCCAAAGAGGTAGAAGATAATTTTAAACAGAGTTTGATTTGTATCGTGAAGCACAAGTGTCTTCGAGTTCGATCAGCGTTGTGAAGTACAAGCGTCCCTCGGAACACAGGCGACCAAGGGAGGTCGTCGTGTTACCATATACATCTCGTCAAGGAAGGACTACCTGGAGGACCGCTCATATTAGGAGGGCCCCAGAGTGAGGACGACCAAGGCTGCGCTAACCGCGTAATAACTCTCAACACGTTCAAGTCGAATTAACTTGGGGACCAGTGGGCTTGAACACTCGGAGTGATCCAGTTATTTTATTTGCTAAGTTGCTAGTGGACACTCTGAGTGCCCCTTGCATTTCATATTCATTTCCCTGCGATCTTAGGAGGTTTGGTAGTGATCACCCCTAGGATTTGACTGTTGATTACTGTGTGTTTAGGAAAGACATTCTATTGTTTCCCTCGAGCATTTCGAGGGTGGTGCGCGTAGGGCATCCCGAAATTTACCTGTATTCGGGCGTGCTAACTAACTGACAGGCTGCATATTGTATATTCAAACTCTGTATTATTTTAGGTTATCTTTTGGGAAGAAGGTCTTTACTCGTGATCTCTCAACCCACATTCAGGACCCCCAGGATACGTACAACCTGGAAGTTCTTACATTTTCTGTGTGTCTATCTTAGGAATACAAATACCCGGTGAAACCCGGTCCGCCGAATTAATCGACACCTATAGGGATTGCACAAGGTCACACGCCAACCTGGATCGAGTCTAGTACTTGATCCAGGACCTGTACTACCCGAAAAGTCGGTTCTTCTCTAAGGACCAACCCCCACTCTTCGGGCGCGCTATACTTTGGGCGGTAAAGTGTTCACCCACTTCGCCACAACTGGTGCGCGTGCCCGGATTTGGTTGCCGTGGATTTCACCGACATTTTGTATTAAGTTAGATCTAGAGGGTGCTGAGAGCTACTAACCTTACTAATCTTGGGGTTATGAGTGAAGTTGAGAGCACACGCGAAGAAGGTGGACGCGGTCGAGGGCGCGGAGGAGCGCCAAGACAGTCGCGTCGAACTCGTGGGATGCAACCCGAAGCGCAGAAGCCTCTCGACATTGTCGAGAAGGAAGCTCGCGTTCGGAACGCTGCGAAGCGTCGAGCAGCTCGCGAGGAGAAGAAGGCAGCGGAGCCGATGGACGCTCAAGAACAGCCGGATTCGGAAGACACTATTCAGGGGGCGCACCATGTTTCCCTGGATGAAGTCACCGAAGATGGCCAGAAGGAGAGCGCGCCGGTTGGCTCTGGCGGAGACTCCAGCTCGGATTCGAGTGTGGAGGTTGTGGGTGTGTCCGTCTCGGATGCACCCGTTCAGGCGTCTGTGGGAGGCGCCGCCATGGTTGAGTGCCCGGCTGAGGAGGTTTTGGTGAAGCCCCAGCCGGATGAAGATGTGATCAGCGTGGACGACGACGCGGAAGAGAAAATGGTTCCGGATGAGACGCCCACGATCAAGTTGGAAGGCCCATTGTCGACGGTCAAGGAAGAAGTGGTGCTTGAGGACTCGCAAGAGACCTCGCACCTGAAACCGGAGACGTCGCCACCATCTGACCTGCAAGTGTTGAAGTCAAGCTTCACAAGTACACCCGAAGCCCAGTCGCCAAGTAGATCCCGAATGGAGATCGACTTGACTGTGAATGAAGATCCGGTGGAACGCGAAGCGCCTTTCAGCGTGGACCAGGGGAAGACGTACGTGGCCGACCAAGTTCGTCGTTGGGAACAAGTCACTTTGGAATTCGTGATGTCTCCTACGATCGAGTACACGTGGCCGCACCCGAATCCAGACTTCAAGTTGTGGTACGGGGCGGTGGTGAGAACGTCTGAGTACGTCGCGACCCGAATGTCGATGGCCAGCCGGTCGGAAGCGTGGATTTCCGAATGGAGTCTCGTGAGACTGGCTCCGAATGCTGTCGTCGACTTCACTTCGGTTGAGGTGTACCTGAAGGACTTGTCCCCGAGGGAGTGCGTTGCTGTGCTCCAGACGATGTTCTTTGACGTCGGATTCAGGTTTCGCAACCTGATCCCGGAGTGGTTTCGAGCTCATGCGTCTCAAGTAGACCGGAGTTTAGTCCGAGCCGTAGCTGAAGACCTTCAGCATCTGCTAACGATGGAGCTCCTGGAATGGCGCGAAGTCACCTCAGGTGTACCGTCGCGAATGCTGTCACCTCTGGATGTACGAGCTTTGACTGACACTGTGGAAGACATGAAGCCGGAAGACGCAGAAGGTGATTCATTGATGTCGAGTTATGAAGCTGGACTACTTGGAAGCGAGTGTGTCGAGCGGCTGAAGAAGGCGGGGGTCCGAGTGACTCGCAGTCCTGCAAGTTCGTCGCTTGGAGAGCCCGAGCTGAAGCGGCCCCAACACTTGCCGCCACGTCCAGCCTCGATTCCGTCGATGAGTTCTCTCATGTCGTACGGGACGTCCGCTCAGGACAGCCGAAGCACTGCGATCCAGAGTGAAGTGTCGGGAACTCGAAGCGCATCGCCGATGCCGAGTTCTGGATACGGATCGACGTTGTTCGGACCGACCGCTTCTGGATCCGAAGAGTCCAACCTCAGCGGACCCGTTGAGTCGCAGTCGTCCGGAAAGATGTCATCTTCCTCATCGCTCTGGTCTATGGGAGGAGCAGCGTCGGCTCACATGCCGTACTCTTTCGTTGCCCCACCCGGAATGGTGTTCGCTGCCCAAGGCAGCACTGCACAAGTTGACGGGAACGTGAGCGTTCAAGTAACGGAGGCCGTCCTCCCGAGATCACCAGCGATAGTGGGCCATGACGATGTCGTTATGTCGGAGTCGGGTCGCACTAGCGTTCGGAGTGATCATCGGTCGAGAACATCTCGAAGCCACACACGCTCTCGGAAGCCGAGTCCCAGTGAGTCGCCTAGCGATTCAGACTCGAGCGCAGAAGAACGGAAGCGACGGAGTTCCAAGCGATCCACTCGATCATCCAAGCGATCGTCTAAGTCGAGGAGGTCACCAAGCCGGTCGATCAAGTCGGAACGGACGAGTCGCTCAGGAAGGACGAGTCGATCTCGCATGTCTGGGGCTTCCCAGGTCGCGTTGAACACGATGCGCACGACGCAAGACTTGCTGTCCCGAATGGAGTCTAACCAGGCTCACCTAGGGCAACAGGTCCAGCAAGCCTTCCATGCGATTCAAGCGCTAGCTGTGCGCGGAAGTCCACCGGAAGGACAAAGCTCGCAGAGTGTTCCCGATCGTCCAAGCCGAAGCAACCTGCCACCGAGGCCGCCCGCTCCAGCTCCAGCTGCCCGGACACCTGCGTCACCACGAAGAGTTGATGCAGCTCGCGCTGAAGGCGCACATACTGCGCTGGAGTCCGCGCGAGTCGAGTTCGAAGAGCGCTGGCAGCAACGTGAAGCGAAGGCCGAGGCGGAGAAGGTTGCTTGGGTTGCCGACGTCCAGAAGACCCTGAGCGTACAATTGGAAGCTTTCCAGCAGAAGATTCACTCTCTGGAGGAGGCGCGCAACAGGGATCAGGAGACCATCCGAGATCTGAAGAACGTTCAAGGAATACGCTCGCGCAACATTCCCGCAACACATCCTCAAGTTCAAGACACTCGTGCAACTTATGGATCTGATCCAGCAACTCAAGTCAAGTCTGAACCCACGCGTGCGACTATGTACCCACTCCCGGGTAACGCAATCAAGGGACACGCAAGTGAAAGACGGGGCATCAAGTGCGACAGCGACCTTCCAGCAGAACAGCTCCGGTTGACTCTCCAGAGTCTGACTGGAACAAAGTATGCAAAGGAAGACGAAACAGTCAAGTCTGAGCAGACGCCCGGGACAAAGTCGTCAAGTGTATCCCGACCGAAGTCTCAGGTGCGAGAGACTAAGCCTGTGGCACCAGAGAAGACGGACGCTAAGAAGCCCGCCAAGAAGGACTCGAACAAGAAGCATTCACGTCAAGATGGGGATCCTTCAGGGGCTAGTTCTGGCGGAGAGTCAAGCGACGAAGGCTACAGCTCAAGCGACTCTAGCTCGTCGGACGAGGTGCCTGCCTATACGACAACTGCTGCGATGACTCAAGGAGGCTCGATAGTGACGCTGAGGACGTTTACTAATACGCTAGAAGACTTCGATGAGAAGCAGTCGCTGTCTGCGCGCCGCCGCTGGTGGGAGCGATTCCTGAATGTGACTGTGCAAGGAGGTTGGACGGATCAGATGAAGGTCTACGAGCTCAAGACGAAGATGTCGCCCGCAGTCCGAAATTGGTACGGACAGCTCTCGAAGCATGTGCGCACGGAATGGAGTCGACTGTCCAAGGAGTTCAAGCGTGAATACTGCAAGTCGAGGGTGTCAGAGTCCGAGAAGTACTACACAATGAAGCAGTTCAAGGACGAGACCGCATTGGCATTCCTGTATCGCTTGAACCTGGCGGCTGAACGTGCGGACGTGCGTTTCCGGAAGTCTGAGCGCCGACGTGAACAACACATCAAGCGATTCATCAAGAACCTCACGGATGTGACGCTCAAGACGACCCTGCAGAGTCAGCGCTTCAGGAAGGTTTCTGACCTGGAGTATGTTCTGAAGCAGCAAGAGGAAGTGAACCCGAGTGGAGTGCATTCTGGTCGAGGGGCACAGCCTCGTGATTTCAGAGCAGACAACGTTGCTCGGAATGGGTCAAGGATGAATCGCCCGAATCGGGCCTACGTAGCCCAGGATGACGAAGCTCAAGGCCCCGATACTCAAGTGACGTTCGAAGACGACGAAAAAGCAGACTTAGCTGCGCTGAGTACGTGCGTTCAGGACGTCCTGAGAGATGGCAACCCGGATGCCAGGTTGTTAACCCGGGAAGATCTCATTCACGAGGTCTATCGTGTGATGAACAGTGTGGGGTGGAAGCCCAGAGACCCAGTAGCTGGACCAAGACCACCGCCACCAAGGCAGCCTCAGCAGCCAAGTTTTCGGCCGAACAACCCAGACCGTATGGAGTTTTGTGAGAATTGCAAGAAGTGGGGACATCGACCGGAGAATTGCTGGGCTGTTATGGTTTGCGACCGTTGTCAGAGGCATGGACATCCAACGCAAAGATGTGAGACGAAAGCATGCCTGAAATGTGACCAAATTCACGATGGAAGATGCGAAGACTGGAGAGCTTTCCAAGAGATCAAGAAATTGCTGCAGCAAGGAGGCCTAGCTGACCTTCCAAGCCACATTCGGGACGACATCCTGAATGGCAAGGGCGATTCTGAGGGAGCGCAGTTAAACTACTAAGCCCGCCGAATGGGGATTCGGTACGCGTCGGGCTGAGAAGACCCTCAGAATTGTGTGTGTTAGCCTATGTTGGCCCCGAATTGCGGAACCAGAACCAAGATAATCTACAATGTATGACCTCCCTGATTGACCATGAACCTGTGCCTTTGGAGTGTACTCGTACTTGGTATTCGAGACCTCCACTCCCGGCCGAACCCGAAGGACCAGCTCAATTCAAGCTGAATTTCGGAGAACGGTACGGATGGTGGGCACATCATGATGAGAAGGAGGACAAGCAGCAGGTTGCTACGGTTCACGGTGCGGTGAACGATTTCAGGACACAAATACTGTTGGATACCGGAGCGACTGTGAGTATGATCAGTTTGGATCTTGCGCGTAGACTCAAGCTCAAGTTAAACTCGCAGAAGCGAATCAAGGTGTCCGGCCTAGGAGGCGTCCCGACTTACATCACTGCAAGTACGCAGATCAAGGTCACTTTGGGAAGACGTGTCGTCTACATCCTGGATGTTTGGGTAACCAACATCGGAGAAGGCGTTGATGTGCTTTTGGGAATGGATTTCATGTACAGTGCTGGAGTACGGTTATGTATTCGTGAAGGAACGGTGGCGCTCCCCGATGAGGAGTCCGTTTTGATGTATGGTTACATGATTCAGAAGCACCGTGAGCGGAACATCCCTATCACTCCGTTGCAAGACGTTCATCTACGCCCTGGGGAACACGTGAATGTGAAGATCCGGTATGGTGAATGTCAGCCACTCCGAGATGTGGTGTGGGCTAGCAGAGGTGATCAGTGGGTAACTCAAGTTCTGTATGGCGCTAAATCGTGGGCAGTAGCCGTGAAAGTGGTGAATATTTCCGATAAGGATCTCTGGATAGATTCGTCTACACCCGTTGCTCGAATAGTGGAGTATGGTTGCTTTCCAAGAGCAGGGCGTTTTGTGCGACCTGGAGTACGAAGGTATCAGGAATGGCAACATCTCATTTACGAGAGCACTCTGTCCACGCAAGCTAGGATGCGGAAGGAGCGTTATGAGCAGGCCCTTCGGGACACTGCTCCACCTTCGGTCCCGAAGCGTTCCTATCAGTGGCCTGCGAAGATGTTGATGAGACCTCAGGCCAAGAATGATGAGGTTCGAGTAGTCCGACTGCATAAGCGACCAATGACCGTAATTTCAGAACGCGTAGATGGAAGCGAGCCTGAGCTTACTCCACAACAGGGATGTGACTGCGAAGAAGCCACTAAGGTACAGGACATTACAAGCGATGGAGTGATTAAGGACTCCGACAACGTTGTGTCCTCGACAGATGCGATCGCGGAAGCACTTATTCCGGCCAAGGGGCGTGCCAAGGCACCCCCCGTGATCAGTATCGAGATGATTGAAGCAGATTACTCCGGAGTGGTCCTAAGTTTCGATGGAGCCGCGAAGACGTCGACGAGGATTGGCAGCTGTGGTTGTGTGCTGTGGCAACTTCCCGAGTGGAAGGTTCTGGACGCCCGAGGCTACATTCTGGATGGCGTTACAGTGAATGACGCGGAATACTTCGGATTACTACGTGGCTTAGCTATGGCTCGAGATCGAGGAATCCAGGATCTAGTGGTTGTGGGAGACTCGAGAATCGTCATACAACAAGTCCAAGGTTTGATCAACTGCAATCAACCCAACCTCCAAAGGAGACTAGCCGAATGTGAGGTGTTGAAGAAGAGATTCAACAGTGTGCGCCTGGTTCACGTTAAAAGAGAATTTAACCAGGCTGCTGACTACCTGACCTCCAAGACACTAGCATTGGGCAAATCCTGGGTGGTTGAGGAAGACGCTGAAAGAGAACACCTGGAAGTTGTGTCGAGAATTCGAGAGCAGCTTGTGAAGACGTCTGACGAAGAAACAAAGTCGAATTCGGAAACGCCAAGGAACAGTCCGAATGTCGTAACCATGGGAGTCTTAGGAGACGGCGCTCTTCACGGACCTGAGTGTGAGCCCCTTCCCTCTGCTGCTCGAGTACTGGCGGCGTTTACCCGATCTAGAACTCGCACGAGAGAAGGAGAGTCCACTCCACCCATGGGACCCCTCGAGTACCAGGCTGAACGATGGAGACGGATCAAAGTGCATCAGGAAGGAGACCAGTATCTCTCAGATATCATCGCTTTCCTGAAGGACGACCTGGAACGTTTCTCACCGAAGCGTCTCAAGAAGATTGCGAAGGTGGCTGATTTGTTCGCCCTGGATGTTCGAGGAGTGCTATACCGACTTGCACGGTCCACCCGAGGCCGACCGCGTGACGCTGGAGACGAGCTCAGATTGGTGGTCCCGGAATCACTCCGAGAAGACATGCTCCACTATGCGCATGAAGATTTCCAGGGAGGACATCAGGGGATTACCCGTACTCATGAAAGACTGCGCTCGGAGTTCTACTGGCCCGGGATGTATGCTGACGTGGAACGATTCGTGAAGGAATGTGTGGATTGTGCTAGCGGTAAGGGGTCACCCCCGAATGCCGGTCCTTCACCAGGCAATATTGAGCCTACACGACCTTTCGAGGCCGTCTCTATGGATTTCGTGACTCATTTACCAGAGTCAGTCCGAGGGAATACGTTTCTATTGCTATTCCAAGACATGTTCTCCGGATATGTGATGTGCAAACCAATGGCGTCGACAACCGCTCTAGATGTCGCTGAAGCGTATGAAGAATCCGTATTTCGAAGATTCGGAGCTTCCGCAGTAATTCGGCATGATCAAGATCCTCGTTTCATGAGCGAGGTCTTTGCAAGATTCCGAGATCTCATAGGGAGCAAGCAGAGAGCGACTCTCGCGTATCGACCCCAAGCGAATGGTCAGCAAGAACGTTCGGTACAGACGGTCATTCGGAGTGTCAAGGCGTATGTTGCGGAGGCAGACCAGTCAGACTGGGATGAACACGCCGAGAGGCTGATGTTCGCCCTGAACACGTCATTCGACGCAACCCGCCTGGACACACCATTCTATCTTGTACACGGATGGGATGCTCAAGGAACGGTGTCCGCTATGTTGGGACCCAGGCCTTCAACTCTCCCTGAGCGAACAGCCTATGAGTGGAGACGGAAGTTCCAAAGAGACTACAGCTACGCACTTGCTTGTGCAGAGAAACTTCAACGAAAAGCAAAGCGTGCGCGTTCCGAAGAACAGACTAAGAAGTGGCGTGAGCTATCTGACCGCCTAAAAGCTGGTTTCGAGAAGGGAGATGCTGTTTGGTTGTATATTCCAAAGGTGCAACCTGGATTGAGCCGAAAACTGGCGCACCTGTGGCACGGACCGTTCCGTATTGAAGATGTTCGAGATGATTTTCGAGTGAAGCTAAAGGTTGAAGACTCGGGATATCGAGTGAACCCTTGGGTGCACATCAGCCGACTTAAGCCAAGGGCCATCTTCCCTAGAAGGCCCAAAGTTGAAGTCGAAGTTGAAGACGACGATGATTTTGACGCGGCATTATTACCTGAAGATAGTTGGGAGCCAGACAATGCGAATGACGAGTATGAAGTGGAGAGCATTCAGGATGTGCGATGGGTTAAACGAACCCGAACATCCAAGCGATCCCGAGAGTATCTTGTCAAGTGGAAGGGCTATGCCGATCCTGAGTGGATCCCAGTGTCTCAGCTGAGTTGTGGGGCGTTACTGTATGAGTTCAATAAGGGAGCGAGGGCCAAGGCGAGGTTCCAGGCTATGCAAGCTGGGGACGATCACCCGCGGGCCTAGGCACCCTACGAGAATGCAATCAGAACGACCCAGATCGTCGCCGTGTGAAGTGAAGGAATTGTTTTGAAACTGTTGATGAATTGAGGATGAATTTCGGGATGCCATGATGAGATGATGTTTGAATGTGGATTTTGATTCCTGAATCTATGAAGTGTGAATTGACTATGATGATGATGAAAAGGAGCAAACAAGGAAGTTACGTTTCGAAATGGATTAGCTATGGTGTTAAGATGTAACATGCAGATGACTCGGATTAGGAGCGGTGTGGCGATCTTGAAAATCAGTCGAAGTCGGCCAGCGTGATCAGGTGCCGCTTGCGGTGCTCCACTGGAAGTAGCCTGTCGCGAGTCGCTTGAGGAAGGTCCTTGACGCGATCCGCGTCGGACTGACACGTGTTCCATTGCACGCGGCTGGGTTCACGTTGATCAAGAAGTGTCACCTGCTCTTCCAAAGAGTAAGGAGTTCCAGTGATGGTCTTGTAAGACGGATCCATGAGGATCCAGTGACAGCACTTTGAGGGATAAGTCCACACTCCAGGTTCTTCCAGGAGCGACTCCCTCATGCCCTTGTCAACCCACTTGTTGACCAGTCGCTTGTACGATTTCTTGACTTGGTCACACTCGGTTTTCCGCTCCTTAGCGAGATTGCTGGAGTAGTCATCCAAGTTCTGATCTATAAAGATCCAATGACCGATCCACCAGAAAGCACGACGGTGATCCGACATGAACTCTACAATCTCATCCAGAGCGTCACGTGAAACCTTCGAGAGCTGCGTCCGAGTGTGCAGAGCGAGATACTTGGAGCGTTCCTGAAACATCTTGTCCCAGGGCTTTGTCTCCCAGAACACCATGAAGTCAGCGGGCTTCCAACGGAGTCGACTCTGTTCAGCCTCAGCAGGCTTGGAGAGATTCGGGGCGTAGTCCGGGAATCCATACGATTGCTCCAAAGCGTTCGTAGTCCCAGGGGCGAACTTCACTAGGATGCCGTAGTGTCTCCACGAATTGACGCCAGGACGAGGAGTCTCGATCAGTCGACGTTCCATTGGGAGGAGCTCCTTGTAGTCCTTCCGAGCGAGCTGTGACTGCTTACGCTCTTGAGCCGGACGTGACTTTCGGGAAGACGAAGCTGACGCGACCTTGGAAGACAACTCTTCATCGTCCTTGAGTTCAGCACTTGTATCTGGCTCCGAAGCAGACGCGTCTATGCTCGCACGACGCTTAGCCTCCCTAGGAGGTGTCGTCCGGCGAGGAGAAATAGGATTCACTTTCTTCGGAGTGAAGGGTGCGTCACGAGAGTCATCTTCATTGTCATCTCCGTCACTTTCGAAGAGAGCTTTGTGAATCTCTTCGTCATCCATGTGAACTTGTTTAGACAATGGTGGCCAACGAGAAGGGATGTTTCCCGTTTCCAAGTCCGCTTCCAGACGAGATTCAGCGTTCTTATAACACCAGCTTGGAACGAACTTAGTCCACGGAGTGTCATCCAAGCGTTTCCAATACATCATCCGGGATAACATCACGGAGAGCATCCTAGAAGGGATCCGGGAATGCACCGCTTGACCACTCCGGATTAAGTCCTCTGCCTGATCCAGTGTTAAACCAGAACGCATGAGAACTTGGACGTCTGTGCGCAGTTTGTCCCAAACTATGGGACCATCCAGAGATGCACACACCGCACTGACATCTAGGAGTGGCGAAGCGACGGTGTCCAGAGCGGGTTCACCATTTGGAGTATACGACGTGGGGCGCCACTGAACATCCTGGAGATCGGAAGTGCCACTCGCCGAATGACCCGAAGACTTGGTGTTCTTGAGAGCGACGACGACAGTGGACTTGGGGGATCCTCAGAAAAGTCGACAGGATCATCTTTCGAGCCTGAACGAGGTCTCGAGTCTCCAGGAT
>VOQZ01001641.1:0-69617 GCA_008079305.1 Phytophthora palmivora | reverse complement strand
AGGCGTCAGGGGAAGCTGTAATAGAGGCGACTTCTGGTGTGTCGTAGAAGAGGAGGGAGAAGGCGTCCGAGCCGCTCTGCGCTGCGTGTTCACCTGCTAACAGAGCGCAACCTACAGCTGCGTCAGTCTGCTGTGTGTATGAGCCGCTGTCGTTGTCGTAGACGTAGAGATACACGGCGCAAGAGTGGAGCAGCGCCATGGTCGTGTCGAATTCAATTGTGATTGAAGAAGATTGAGTTTGAGAGGGTGAGAGGTACGTAATCACAAAACTGGAATTGATAATGTTTCAACGGGATGGAAAAGTTAGAGGTTTTGATACACAAGTGACACATTAAAGTATCCATTAGGAAACAGACGTTGGAAATGACAGACGTCATGCGCTGGCAGTGCTGCTTCAAGCTCTACTATATTGCTGAAGCTTCATTTGGAAGCCACGGACCAGGTGCCAGTTGATAGACAGATACTAGCGCAGTTGGAGTGAGCAGCGTTCTCGCCATATCAGTTTTTCTCACAGTCATCGACACTATCAACTCGACGGTCGAGGGATGATTTCCAGGCTGGATAGTGTGGTTGGCGTAGTGCAGCCGCTTGCTTGGGGCGATGCCACTGTGGCATTGACATTGATGGGTACGCATTCTTTGATTTAACTTTGCGCTTCCAAGGTTGCAGCTATTGAAGCTACTTGCTGGGCTTTGGTGTGGAAGCCTTGCATCTACATGTGACGTATGAAAGTAGCATTGATTTCCATCTCTTACAATCAACCACATTGGACCAGAATTCAGCACGAGCAGGCAGTAGTCGAAGCTACAGTTCGTGAGCTACAGTTCACAGCATCAAATGATGGTCTGGTGCCTGCTGCCTTCAAACTAGTGACGTAGTAGCCGTAACTCTTAGCACGCCACGCAGGACTCGCCAGTTACACGTCAGGTCTTATCGAAGTTGGATGTCAACTGATACAGCTCCATCATGCAGCCGTCGACACCTTTCAAGCTTGCATTGGTAACTCCAGCAGCTGGAAAGCCCGTTCGAGCCACGTCATGGTCATATCTTCTCCAAGATCACCAGTTTTCCGTGCTACAGAGCTTGATATCTCGAAGCTGTGGAGTTTCTCATACAAACTCCATTGCGGAGACCAAAAAGGTAGAGGCAACGTGGCAAATCGAGCTGCATCGTGGTGTCGTTCTGTATGGTGCACAGTGCGGCCACAATCAGGAGGAGACGGGCAGACGACATACAAATTCCAAGAGAAAGCCGAGAAGCGAGAACACTCGTTAGCTAGCGGTGCAGCCCTAGCCAGCAATTGAGAGCCTGAGTTGCGTCTAACAACGCGAAAGGCCGGAAGACACGCAGGTCGGAACGATTGAACGCGTGCAACGCGGCAACACCTCGCACTCGAGGCGGAAGAACACTCCTCATCGGTAGCTCCACTCGACTGGTCGATACCAACGTCGCATGGGTCCTAACATCTCTCTCTTTTGCTGTAGTGACGCCTTCAGAGTCGAATAGCCATGTTCAAGTCGCTCTTCCGCTGCATTCGCAGGTTCTTCAGCCGCATTAAACCCAAGCACAAGGAACAATTGCAGCGTCGGACGGAATATGGCGCGAATATTGACATTGAAGCGGCATTAGCAGAGCAACTGGAGATTCAGAGACGTAGCGGACGTGTCTTGTCTTCTACTGCTAGTATCGCTGCTGCATTGCGTCAGCGTCCACGGGAAGATATTCCAGTCTTCTCGACACATTTGGGTAATAATGAGCATCGCGAGCCATCGACCCTGCGATCAAAGCTGCTGTGGAGGAGATGCAGAGTCTCACACCTGGATACATTGGACAAACAGGAGAGAAACCCGAGTCACTAGTGAACGCCAAGTCCCCCGTCGTGAGCAAGAGAGTACCGTCTAATCGGATTTGTTCCAGTAACAATTCCTCATTCAAGATCCCAGAGTCCGTACCGGAAGATGTCGAGCCTGAAGAGGAGACGGAGTTGAAAGAGAAGGAGAAATCGTCTCCAGCAGCTGAACGACCATCCGAGGCGAATCCGCGCCGTTCATCCATCTTTGATATGCGGTCGGAGTGGATCTAAATAGATGTGGGATCACGACAAGAGCACATGAGCGGGTGGAGGAAAATGTCGACGGGCCGACAGGAACACATGCCCGGTCGTTATTGTATATAGAGGGATGGCAGCACCCATTGCGAGCGGAAGCAAGTGCGGGAGGCTAGAGCAACATGATAGACGTCACTAGGCCGGTCACGAGATGAGGACGGCGCGTGAAAGGAGAGGTAGGTATTATTTGTCCCTAACGTTATAATTGGCTCAACGGCAGGCTAATATGAGGTACCATAGCATGGCACGCTGCTGTTTGTTTGGGATTTAGCATTGTAGAGAAGGAGGAAATCAGCCAGGAGGCAGTCAACTAGTGAGCTAGCCGACCCGCGCATGAATTAGCAAGGGCTGCATGAGTGCTAGGGCCCCAGAAGGATCAGCCTTTAACGGGCGTCCAATTGTCCTTCAGGCCAAAGTCCTAGCTGTATTAACTATAGTCAAGATTTTAAGCGTAGATACACGTGAATTTCTTTCCTCATGGAGTTCAGCGCTCGTTGCTGCATCGCAATAAGGTACAGATCACGGCAGCTTCTGGAGCAGCACTTGTTGATCAACTTGTTCATCTGCTGAGCGCCCACGTCAAAACGCAAGGATTCATCCACAGACCGGAGCTCTGCTGTCTAAGCTTTGTCCGTCGTTCGTCGTCCCCACCATCGACGCAATTCTAACACTCTCAGTGCTGTCACGTTGTAGCTGCCAAAATGCTGCTGCCAGGCGCTGATCATCTGCTTTGATAGCGGTCAGGTCAAAGAAGTCCAGTCTAAGTTCGCATTTTAATGCCAAAATTCAAATATCCGAACTTAATCGGAGTTTCAGCTAATCAAAAAATGGTCCTTAAACTTAACTGGTCCAAACAGGAAATTGTATGGGAATTCGGCTAAGTCCGAGAATTATAGTTTAATTGGTTAATAAAACCAACCAATCAGGATTCAACGACTATTTGATTGGCTAATTTAACAACTCATCAGGGCTGATTAAGCCGTAATTGAGGTAGAGAACACTAATCTAGTCAACTAAACAAATACTAATCGCATACCGGTAGCTAAACCGGTTATTCTCCCGCTTGAACTGTTTTGGCGGGAATCGAGCTTTTGGTTTGGCGCTCGATTTCAATCACGAAACAATTGGCACTAACCATGTTGGATCACTTGCTGCCGCTTATCTACCGCGAGTACGAATACTTTGACGAGGCCAATAAGGAGAATTACGGCTACGTCATCCGTCGACGTGCGCGTCCAGTCTCTTCGTCAGTCTCTACTCCATCACGCACGCCTCCACGTCCTCCAAGACGTCGCTCAAGCTCTCGAATGGAAGGCGGTGTAGCTTCCAGTCGCAGTACCAAGCGTCGACGTGAAGCCTCCGATGACGGCAGTGAAGACCGAGGACGAGCCAAGAAGCAGCAGACAATGGAGACGCCAGTGAAGACGGAGGGACCTACAAACAGTCGAAAGAGACGACGTGATGAGAAGGATGACGGTTGTGAAGAACGAGACGCGAAGGTACAGAAGAAGAAAGAAACTACAGATGCAAAGGAAGAGCAGCAACAGGCAATTAAGGAGAAGAGTCAAGAGAAGAAGGAACAGGAGCTGGTGACACCTGTGAAGAAGCCGCAGGAACCCAACATTTCTGCCAAAAAGGTGGCGAAAAAGATCAAGAAGAGAAGGCAAACCAAAGTGACAGATGCCAAGAAGAAGATCAAAGTGTCCAAGAGCGTGACGCCCAAACGGATCCCGCTGCAGGATATTACACATCTTTACGTGAACGAGCATGCTCGCTCGTATGAGTATCAGCAACGCGAACGGTTTGTGGCAGGACTCACGGCTTCAGTCGCGATTCGCTTCTTCTAGGTATTGAGTGAGCTTACTGTGGAGGAGATAGAATGCGTCTGATGGTTGTTTTGTTGTCATGCTGCCAAGATTGCAGGTCGATAATCAGGTCAAGTCCAGTACTTCATGTGTTCCGCGATTTCAAGCGGGGCTTTAGATTAGCCTATTTAGCATTCACCAGTGCCCCACTCCACTATCTGCTTTGCGGAGAGGGGGTGTGGTGAAGCCACAATTTTCAGTTCAAGTCCAAGATCCTCTATCTGGGTGTGTCTACTATATGGGAAAGCGGTCTTCCTTCAAGATTGCAGACATATACATGCGTGCACCTCATTACGTTGCTCGCAAGACGTTTGTTTCATGCTACAGCCGCATCTCATTTCATGCGTGCTCTAGAATAGCATGAACAAGCAAGCTACACATCCAAGCACATTCAAGTCTCTCGATTTCTCAGCTTGAGCTGCTTCTCATCACAAGTATGTTCATACTTCACGCAAGTTCCATATGCCTCGAAACGCCTTGCAAGTGCTGCACCTCATTACGTGCGCAGGAGCATCAGGCGTTTTCAGCGTTTTTGGCGGACTATCCCAGCACTGCATCTCATTTCGTGCGTGTTTGGGTTCCTGTCGAATGGGTTTCAGCTGTACAAGCGATGTTTGCAGCCTTCTTGACAGACTTGCCAAAGTAGCACCTCATTACGTGCAGGCTCAGGTATGGATGTTAAGTGGGCGACATGCATCGCTGTCAAGATTTTGCAGCCGAATCGTGTTGATATCGTATTTGAACTGCACCTCATTACGTGCGAGTTTAGATGTGGCACCAACTTGACGAGTAGGCTCAGATTTTGACACGTGCAGCTGGATCCAGGCGCTGATTGCCAAGGCATTGCAACTCCCGACTTCGTTTTCAAGTGACTATACTGCTGCACCTCATTACGTGCTTCCACCCGACTGAATCCAACGTTTTGCTATACAAACCCCTTCCTGAACCAAGCGAAAGACTGAACAAGATGCTCAAAGCTTACCGTCTCATGTGAACTACTACACATTCCAGCAGAAGATTTTGACAAGAACGGGCTACATGTACAAGCCCCATCGTACTGACACTAGAAGAACCTGACACAGCCTTAGCTTCAGTAGGATAGTTAGAAGTAGTAGTTAGATTTCATGTTTCCTGTAACCTAAATACAAATCATGTCAATGTTGCTGCCTGTCACGATGAGTTTAGTGAATGGAACGCGTACCACATCTAGATAATTGAGGTGAATTGCTGGTAAAGAAGCATTGTCCTGAATTCATTGTTTAGCACAAGATGAAGCACAACATACAGCGATATCAATCTACCCGCACAGCATTATACACAGCTTACGCTGCTGATTCATGTGGTTGCTCTTTGACTGGAGTCGAATTCTTCAGACCAAGCAGCTGCATCCACTTGCCCGATGCCTTAGCTTCCTGTACCGCTGCCAACCGCTGAGCCAATACCTTCGACGGGCTCGCCCATTCACCCCAGAACACTGTCATACCACCCGATCCCTTGGTCTCTTGTTCATTGAGAGCCTTGGTAATACGTTGAGCTAGCAACTGCGATGGATACTCGACTAATTGGTACGATGTCGTAGCAAGTATACAGAGCAGTCCAAAGCGAGAAAACAATCTGCAGTAATAATTTGGCTGGGAGCTGACAGTCTTGTTGTACAGGACAAAGCTGTGCAACAGGTAGACCGAAAAACTGATCTTTCCCCAGTACCGCAGAAAGCTCCACTCGAACATCGACGACAGTGGTGACGGCAGGAGCATTTCACTAACGAACACCGTCGTCACAAGCACACTAATAAAAGGGAATCCAGGTGTCTTGGGTGCCGTGTTTTCATGCACCCAAATGAAAAACAAGCCACGGAATGCAATGCTGAGGAAAACAGCGAGTGCAGTGAACTCAATCGTACGTAAAATGAGCTTGTGAATGAATCGGAACTGGAATCCACTGGCCTTGATCCAAGTATCGAGCTTGACAAAGAGCACTGCAGCCATTGATCCAGCCAAGAACGTCGGGATATGCGGACGTAGCACCTCGTGACTCGTTCGGTATTCACTCCACCCCTGAGTGATTACCCAGTAGTATCCCGGAATAAAGGGTACCCACCAGAATTTGCGTAGTAGCAGTGTTCCAACCACCAACACTGGAATGAAAAAGTAGTACGAAATCTCCAACGGTAGTGTCCAGAAGACAAAGTAGCGATAATCAAACTCAAACGTAAGTGTCTTGTAGAGATCATAGGTCTCCGGTTGTTTAATGAGAAAATAACGTTTCTTGGCCTCATCATCCATGAACCACAGTGCAATACAAGTGATTGCAAACAATGGATAGACACGACAGAAGCGTTTCGAGAAGTAATCAGCCAATGCAAAGGCCCATTTACGGAACCCTGCACCCTGATTTAGCATACGAATGCTCTTCTTCATAAAGAGCCACGTCAATAAGAATGACGACAAGACGAAGAACGAGTCCACCGCAACGGCACCAAGGTTCAAGTCTTGCATGTACTCATGGGAGTGCTGCGTAACTACGAGCAAAGCAGCGAGGCCACGTACGCCGTCTAGAAACAGCACTTTTGTGGCTGGGGCAGCGGCTACTGCTGCTTTCTTGGCTTTCACGGGCTTTTTATCCTGGTCCTTGTCCTGCTCGTCCTGAGCCAAAAGTGGTTGATCTTCTGGTGTCGTTTGCACATTTACAGCCACTTCATCAGCTGCTGAGCTCGCATTGTCCTCATGCTCGACAGGTCCGTGGGTACGCAACATTTCTATGGCTGGAGTTTCGACTGCTGGACGATTGCCAAGTGTGCCAGTTTGCTGTTCGGGCCCATGATGGCTTCAGGCTATCTCGGGATTGGCGTGTTTGGCTGTGGTATACAAAAAGCAAGTGAATTGCTGTCTTTACCGTAGAAGCCAGTTGATTGGATACCCTTTGAGAATAGTTTACTGAGATTAACTTGACTATAGAAAATTCAGGTGAGATGAACGTGAGAGTTGATAGTATGTGTAGTTAAATACAACTGAAGTTCAAAGGATGATAGTGCGAGATGGCGTTGTCGCCGATCGGACGATGTATTTCGCGGTGCTTGTGCTGGAACATGCTGCGGCAATATGGTTTAAGATCTGTGGCTTGAAGGACTGGGATTCCTACGCGATCTTGTAGGGATCAAGTCAGACGTTAACCGTTGAGCTGAACTTTTTGTCTTGGGTTCACTATTACCACACCGTTGGCACGCATGTAACCTCATCAACGGTTGATGATCACCTGACGATCAGGACTTGATCACTATTATGTTGTGTAGAGGTTTGTCTTGCCTGTCAGCTTGGTTCACAGCAACGATGACGTTCTTTGGTGCCAGGCATGGTCACGGCAATTAGTCGATTTGCAACGTGACGATTCAGTCCCGGCTCATGAGGTCAACAGTCCCAGTATCGGATACTTTCACTACAACTATACCATACAACCATTGTGATCGCTAGAAATGATTGGATATCTACAACTAGCTCTGATATGCACAACTACGGCGGCGACATTCACTACAGAATTGCACTCACATCTCACGCTGTGGCCTCGTGAAGTTTACCCTTGGTCAACGAGATCGAGCTGCTTTGCATCTTGAGCACCACGTTCTTCAGTGTGTCAGAACCTTTAGCTTCTTGTGCCCACGCCAATCGGTTCGCCAGCACGCGAGCCGAGTTTGCCCAGTTACCCAGACAAGCCGCTACACCACCGGAGGCCTTGTTCTCTTGGTCTGAAAGTGCCTTGGTGATTCGCTGCGAAAGTAACTGCGATGGATACTCTACCAAGTGGTAGGAAAGGGTAGATAGCAGCAGAATCAATGCGAAACGAGAAAATACCTTGTCGTACCAATTCGGCTGCGAACCGATCACATATGCGTACAACACGAAGCTGTGTAGCAAGTATACCGAAAAACTGATCTTGCCCCAATAGCGCAGAACACTCCACTCGAAGATACCCGATATGCAAGAAGGCAGAATCATCTCGATCACGAAAATCATTGTCAATGGCACGCTTATGAATGAAAACCCCTTTTCTTTCGGCGCCGGGTTCTCGTGCACCCAGTGGAAGAACAAACCGTGAAAAGTGATGCTGAGGAACACTGCAATCGTGATATACTCGACGGCACGAATCGCCAACACGTGCCATTTGCGGAACTCAAAGCCGTTCGTCTTAATCCAAGTGTCGATCTTGACGAAAATGACTGCAGCCATCGAACCAGCGATAAACGTCGGAAAGTGAGGGCGCAATTCCATGTGGCTCGTTCGGAATTGATACCAACCTTCATTGATGACCCAGTAATACGCAGGGAAGAATGGTACAAACCAAAAGCGACGCAACACGAGTACACCAAGCACAAACACTGGAATGAAAAAGTAGTAGGTGATTTCGAGCGGCAACGTCCAAAACACGAAATAACGGTAGTCAAACTCGAACGTCAGCACCTTGTACAAATCAAAGTCCTCTGGTTTCTGGATCAAATAATACCGCTTCTTCGCTTCAGCAGGCAACAACCAGATCACGATACTTGTCAACGCAAACAACGGGTAGACACGACAAAATCGCTTCGAAAAGTAGTCAGCCAGCGTGAATGTCCACTTGCGCATGCTTGCACCTTGAGCAACCAGTCGAATGCTCTTCTTCATGAAGAGCCACGTCAATAGGAACGACGATAACACGAAGAATGCGTCCACTGCAATGGCGCCAAGGTCGATATCGGCCATATACTCTTTCGAATGTGACGTGCAAACCATTAAAGCTGCGAGGCCACGTACGCCATCGAGAAACAGAACTTTAGTCGGTGCTGCGTGGGCTGCTCCCGGCTTCAATGCACTTGAAGAAGTCGATTGGTGGTCATTCTTCTTGTCCTGGAATTTCGATTCCGGGACATTTTGAATGTTTAATATGACGTCTGCAGGGACATCGGCGTCGGAGACTTTTGCGTTGCGCAGCATGATGCGTTCTGGAGGGAAATACGACAGTGGTTGGGAATCCCAGCTTGGGATTGCAACGCAACTCGACTAAGTGGTAGTGTTCGTAGACCATTTACATCCAATCTTGACATATCCGTTGCTGACTTGATTTGGATGATGAACATGTCACTTTTGACGGCACTAAAGTGAGTATTAGCCAATCAAAAATAAAAACCTAGCCATGTATCAACAGTGTTGATTCAACACTACCATGGGGTAGGATACTTTGGTGTTTCAAGATTCTTGAAACACCAAAGTATCTTGAATCAAGATACCAGAACGTGCGCAATGCGTAAATGAGTTTATCTCAGGGGCGATCTCGGAAATGATCTAGTAAATATGCAGGAGAGGTTCATTTCGTGTTAGATTCGTAGTTTCATCTGGCAATTCTCACTCTAGTGTTAAAATGCCAGCATCAATAAGACCCGTCGTTCCCGACGATAGAATAAGCCTACTTGCTGCCGATAGCCGCCCGACCTCCGCGAGCACCGCCGACGATAGAACCCGGTTGGCTTTGGCTGACAGTAGCCGATGCGTTCTTCGCCGGGGTGGCATTTTTCGCATTCTTCACCGGAGCGGCATTCTTCACTGGAGCAGCATTTTTCACGGGGATCGTACTCTTCTCGGGTGCATCTTTCTTCGCTGGTTGTGCCTTCCCCTTCGGAGCAGCTTCCTTTTTGACCGGTACATTAGTGGCGGACTTCACGTTCACCGGTGCAGGAGGAGGAGCAACCTTTTCAGCCCCCATCGGTACATTCTTCTTCACGCTTTGGACTTGAGGAGTGACGCTCTTCTTGGCAGCCTGCTGACGTCCAGTCTCCTTCTGCGGCTTCGCGTTCTTGTTAGCAGAACCCGATCGCGGACGAATGTTCTTCGTCTGTAATGCATGTTTGTCCTTAATGGTTTCCCACACGGACGCACCACCTGCCTGAATTAACTGCGTTCGAATAGCGTCGTACAGATATTCGCCATTGAGTTGCTGCATTGCCTCCTGGAATTTGTCAGACTGAGCCTGTCGCGCCATCACGCGGACCTCATTTTCGGGGATCTTGGCCCAGTTCGCGTCAGCGCTGTAAGCTGCCTGCAGACCCTTACTCGACGGAGTAAGAACGAGACGCGCTTTGTTCTCGTGAGTCAGAATCTCACGCAGGAGTTGGCACTCAGCGCGCTTCTCCGGTGCCAACCCAAGAACAAGGCGCAACACGAAGCTCACGCCCACCGTCCGATGAGTCACGTTACCGGTGATGGTCGCTGAAGCTTTTTTGGATTTGACATTGGCATTCTTGTTTGTGGTCTTGCTCACGTTTGCGTTGGCATTCTGAACGTTCTTACTGGGGGTGGCGTTCGCATTGGCGTTCTTACCAGCGGTAGCATTCGAGTTAGCATTGGCGTTCTTGGCGGTGGTAGGATTCACATTAGCATTCTTGCTGGTGGTAGGATTCGCTTCGATGTTCTTGCCAGCCTTGGTGTTCTTGTCAGTCTTGGCGTTCTTGTCAGCATTTTTACCAGTCGACTGCACTTCACGTGTCGGGGTTGCTGCCATAGTAGCAGTGGCCTTGGCTGCCTGCGTCACAGCTGCCGCTTCCTTGGTTTTGGTCGGCTTGACGGGTGCGTTTGTGGCAGGGGTAGCGGTTTTGCCACTGCTGGTGTTGGCGTTGCCAGGCTGCTGTTTTGCTTTCGCCATTTCGTGAAAAGAGCTTGAAGACTTGGTGGGGTGTTGGTTTGCTCTCAAATTGCAAAGTGAAGGAGATGAAGACATTAGCGCGCTTCATCCCAACGCTCGTAGTTACGCTAGATAGTTATTTCGGAAGCTGGGCTCATGTAGTAGTTGCAGCGGTTGGCGGTGGTTGCACTCAGCTATCTAGAGCGGTGTTCCGAAAACAATTCTCGATAGGACTCGAGCAAGGTAGCAACTAACATGCAAAGCTGATTATATCTTGAAACAGCTCCAGCACCAGAAACTCATCCCGCTTAGAATACATTCACACCATCGCGTTGACAACATCAGAAATAGTGCCGCTGGGTCCTATCTGCCAACCGCTAGTACAGTCCTTGACATGATCATGATCGCAGTCAGCTTGAGTTCAAGCTTGAACTCAACTTCACACTCGCTGACGTGTGACCTTACCTCAAATCTGAGCTCTACTGGAGTACTTTAGCACAACTCGGTGGAAGGAGGAAGCACTGGTCATGGGATCGTATTGTCTTCTCCTTCACTTCACATTTTCCGAGCACACCAGCAACAGCTTCTGAAACAAGTTTTCGAGGGCCCCGCATTTCAAGAACCCCCAGCATGGCGAAGTCAAAGCAGAAAGGTAGCAACGCAAACAGTGACAAGACGACCGCAACACCTGCCGCGAATGCACCCGGTAAACCGACTAGCACCAAAGAAGCGGTGGTAACGACACAGACAGCTACAGCCCCGACACGCGAAGTGCAGTCGGCCGGTAAAAATGCCAGCAAAAATACCAAGAACACCAACGCCAACGCGAACTCGAGTGCGAAGGCTACCCCCGCCAAAAACGTGCATGCTAACACAAACACAACCAAGGGAGCAAACAAGACTGTCAAAATCGACGCAAACACATCGTCTGCTCTTAGTGATGTGACTGCGACGAGTGTGGAGAGAGCTCGTCAGATCCGCAAGACCGACTTCGAGCGCTTCCAGAAGTTCCACAACTTCTTCGTCGCCAATGACGCAGTCACAGCAGGTGCGATCAACAGCAATGCCGGGGTCAAGCGGGAGCAGGTGGACCAGTGGGTGCGTGGTGTCATTAACCCCAAGACCCTCGCTTCCATCCAGGAGATTCAAGAGACTCAGCCTGCTTTGCTAGCACTGCTCATTGTGTCGGTTGCACTCACGAAATACGGTGAGCAGGAGCTGATTCGCAGGGAGGGCCTTGGTCAAATGGACTACGTCGTGGGAGCACGCTTCGATGCAGGTACTTTGCGCTCGAAGCAGCATGTGCCACACACGGTTGGTGTGAGCTTCGTGCTGCGCTTGGTGCTCGGTCTGGCACCAGAGAAGCGTGCTGAATGCCAGCTTCTGCGTGAAATTCTAGGCCACGAGAGTAATTCACGTCTCGTGCTGACTCCGTCTAGTAAGGGGCTGGAAACTAGTTTCGGTTCTACGATCCCGAATGCCGATGACTGGGCCAAGTTCCCCCAAAACCAGGTTCGGCAAATGGCGAAACAGGCCCAGTCCGACAAGTTTCAGGAAATGATGCAGCAGCTCAACGGTGAGTACCTGTACGACGCCATTCGTGCGCAGCTAAAGCAGGCTGGTGGTGCGTCCGTGTGGGAGACCAAAAAGGATAAACCAGCATTGCAGGAGAAAAGCATCCGTCCGCGGGCGGGGTCTGCTGACAAGACCATTCTCGCACAGAAGGCAGCCACTCAACACGCTGTCAAGAAGAGCACGCCTCAAGTGCGGAGCGTGAAGAAGAATGTGCCAGTGGAGGCTGAGAAGTTTGCTTTGGTTCCTCCTCCGGCGCCGGTGAACATCAAGTCGGCTGCCAACACTGCTCCAACCAAAAAGGAGACTGCTCCGAAGGGTAAGGTGCAGCAAGCGAAGAATTCCACCTCGGAGAAGAATGTCTCCACCGTAAAGAATCCTGAACCAACAAAAAATGCCATCCAAACAAAGAATGCCACCCCACAAAGGATGCCACCCCAACAAAGAATGCCACCCCAGCAAAGAATGCAAACCCGGCAAAGGATGCTTCGCAAGGTAAGAACACCACGAAAGGGAAGAATGCCACCTCGGCGAAGAACGCTTCGGCTAGTATTGGCCAAAACCAACCGGGTGCTATCGTGGGTGGTGCGCGCGGAAGTCGTGCAGTCGTCGGAAGCAAATAAGTCTCTGCACGTCAATCGTCATGAATGACCGATCTTATCAATGCTTACTCTTACACTAGAATGTGTATTGAGGTAAACCTAAGTAGCATCTCCTAGTTTTAAAGCAAATATATTTCAAATGCATATTCGGTTGATCAGATGTATCGCGTACTTGCAAAATGTTATTGCTGGTAGAATGGAAATGCCTTCATCTGACTCACTTCTCCGCTTGGTATGGACGAAGAACAGCACGTGGCAAACGTGAGTTGAACTAGACATCCTACGTGCTTCTGTCTCCCAGTTTAGAAAAATAGGCACACAAGCTCCTCTTTGATGGCACGAAGCAGTACTTTAACTCGGATTTCCAGCTTCATCCTCAACAGCGACATTCACGTCATGGTGGACTAGTTGAATTCCTGGAGCATCCTCCTGCACCTCTAGTAAGATGAGTCGGTGCAGCAATTTTATCAAATGCAATATCAAATCCAACGTGGGGTCCCAATTGTGAGTGATTTCGTCCGTAGTAAAGTCATCGTGAATACTTTTTACATGTATTTGGTGGGAAGAATTCCTCACATTTGCATTTCAGTTTTTGATACACTCATCAGATGAGTGTATCAAAAACTGAAGTGCAAATGCCGACTTCAACTGTATCTCGTCTCTGATTGGTCCGTATCCTACGGCATATCACTCTAAACCAGACTCTAAACCAGTCCCTCACTTCGCTATTTGATACCTAATCATCAATGGCAGATACAGCAGAGCGTCAGCGCGTGAGTGAGTTGTTCGCCCAAGTGGTGGGCAGCTCCAAGTCCCTTATCGGTGGGTATCTCTCCGTGGATACAGCGTCCGATTCGGCCGCTATCCAATTGGTTTGGGACAAGACCGATCTGGTCAACAATGTGGCGCACAAGTACCAGGTGCAGCACCACGTGGGTGGACTCACTCAGACGCAGCCCAAAGTTCTGAGCACGGGTTTCCCCACGCCTTGGTCCGCCGACTACACGAGTGTTTCACCCTCTTCGAAGCGCGTGGTGACACTTAAACTCGAGAAAGGGAAGGGAGACGGAAGTCCCGAAGGGGTTTTTTGTGGTAGGTTTTTGAAAAGACTTTAGAGTTTCTTATTAGGGTTAGAGTCTGATTAGGGTGTTATGGTACTTGTTTACAGTTTTTGAGGATAACAAGCTCGTGTCGTCGTTCAAGGCACCTAAGACTCTGCATGGGGCAATTTACTTGGGAGAACGAGAGGGAGGTATCGCTTGGTCTCATGATGAGAAAACCATTGCATACGTTGCAGAGAAAAAAATACCAGAATCTCCTGTATTTTGGGAAAATGTCAACAATAAGAAAGAAGAGAAGAAGGAGGAATCAAAGACCCCACTCCCAGGAGCTAAGTATGAGTATGAGGATGATTGGGGTGAGCAGTATGAGGGAAAAAAGACTGCGTCGATTTTTCTGGCTACGTTAGCATCAGGGAAGATTGAAGAGGTGAAGGGTGTGCCGGCCAATCTGACGTGTGCAGATGTGGCGTTTGTACCTGGGGACAATGAGTTGGTGTTTGCAGCTACTGCAACGGACAATCCCAAACGACTGGGTATCATTTACTGCTACAACCGCCCGATTGCATTGTATCATGTGGTGCTGAACAAAGAAGATCAAGCGAAGAATGTGGTGAAGAAGTTGGAATTTATTCCTCAAGATGAAGAAAGCAAAGACATTGGAACGATGAGAAACCCACGCTTCTCTCCTGATGGCAAGCAACTTGCGTTCCTTGCCACCAGAGACATTGCTACTCATGGAACGTGTAGCTTCTTGTGCGTCGCGGACTGGACCACGAAACAGACGTCAACGGTGATTCCCATCAAGGATGAGCCTGATGCGTCTGTCCTTGATGTTACTAAAGCATTCAACGGACTATTTATCGGCTCGTTGGGAAAAAATGCTTGGTCGCCTGACAGCAAGTACATTTATGTGGTGACTCAGGTGGGCTCTCGTGTGGTCTGGAAGTACGTTGAGGTCGCCTCGAAGAGACTAATTTCGCCAGAGTATGTCGAAGGTCCTGGCATTGCCGTTGAAAGTGTAATGAACCGCTGTGGCAACTACTTTTTAGTGATGGTGTCGTCCCCTACTCGCCCTGCTAGCGTATACCTCGTGCACATCGACCCAGCGACTGGAAAGCACTTGAGTTCGCCAATTGTCATTGACAATCAACAGGGGCAACAGAATATATCAAGCGCTGGGAGGTCTACTCCATTCCAGCTTCTGTCTCCGATGTGCCAGCAGCTGAGAAGAAACTACCCGATACCCCGGCAGTCCTGAACGACCTGCTTATTCCATCAGTTTCTAGCTCGAGTGACTATGAAGCTACCGTGATGCTGCCAAGTTGCACCCCGCCGAGCGATGGATACCCCGTTATCCTGGAGCTACATGGCGGACCACATGGAAATGCTCCTGTCATGTACCGAAACATGTGCGATTTCTGGGCTGTCTTGGGTTTTGCCATCGTCACCGTCAACTATCGAGGCAGTACCGGATTTGGCATCAAGGCGTTGGAGTCCTTGGTTGGAAAGGTTGGTACGCAGGATGTGTACGACTGCCACTACGCGTTGTGCTACCTGCTGGAGAAGAGCTCGAGATTGGGTCTGTCATTGGACAAGTCCCGAGTGCATTGTTCAGGTGGCAGCCACGGCGGCTTCCTCGTCACGCATCTAATCGCGCAGTTCCCTGATTTCTACAAGTCCATGGTCACGCGCAACCCAGTGACCAACATGTCGAGTGTGTTTTACACGTCAGACATTCAGGACTGGGGTCTCGCTTGCTCAGGCATCCAGCGGTTTGAGTCAATTCACACGTCGCAAAAGCTGCAAAACTCCAAGAACGAGCTTCCAGTTTTGACTCCGGAGGCACGTCTGGCTATCCTCAGCAAGCTGTGGCAGCACTCTCCAGTGAGCAACGACTTAAGCAAGGTCACGACTCCCTCACTGTTTGGAATAGGCGCCAAAGACAAGCGTGTGCCTCCGAACCAAGGACTGGAATACCGTGCGACCATTGCAAGCTACGGTGTGCCTACGCAGCTCCTCTGGTACCCGGATGACTCGCACCCGTTAGGTTCTGTGGAGGCATTTGGCGATTTCTCCGTGAACTGGGGACTTTGGCTGCTCAAGCATAACCCCAAGTAAAGTTGGTGACAGCTTTTCTCTTTGTTGACGGTCAAGAGGTTTATGACTGAACTATTCGACATCTCCTATGGAAAAGCCAGAATTTGTCATTGGTTACTACAAGGAAGGCATGATGCCAAGGATTAGAGAATAACATGACGTAAAGCTACATCGTTCATGCACTTTTGTTGAGTTGGAAATCTGGTGAGTCCTTGTAGGTTATTTGGTCTCATCCTTTGCCTGTACGGGAGGTGTCACGAGATCTGTGGAGCCAAATTTCTGAATCACCACAAGAGAAGAATTAGTCCATGACTACATGAATTGATCAATTGGAAGCTCGTCAAGTACCTCAGCAAAGTCAGTAAATCCTCCAGCAAGAACACGAACGTGAGTCTTGACCCCCGCTGCCTCAGCTCGTTCGATGAAACGAAGTGCACACGTCGGTCCTCGAGTGTTGCTGCGACCACAATGGAAAACGATATTCTGCTTGTCTCCAAATTTCGCGACCAAAGCGTCAACGTCGGTATCCTCCTGGAATGTTGTAGAGGGCAAGTGTTCAGCATCCACAATGTGGCCCAATAGTTCATAGTCTTCGTTGCGAACGTCAATCACTACTGGATGTTCTCCATCCGAGCGCAAGGCAGTAGCCAATTCCTCAGCTGAGATGCGCTCAACAGCCAGAAGTTCCTCAGCTGTCGGCATTGTTGATGAAAAGGAGGATTGATAGTATTAATTACTTAAGATATTACTAATTTGATAATTACTAGAAACTGCGATCAAAATACTAAAATTTGAGGGAAATTACTGCTTAGTTGCAATTACTTTCGCTTCGGATCTGATAGCAATATCCAACATTCAAGCGTGAGATGCTTTTGGACAGCTCGTTGGGCTTGCCACAGGCTCACTGGCAGGTATTAGACCCTGTTTGAATTCGGACATGTATTCACTGAAAGTGTAACGGGGTTACATGAAAGGGGTACCCCAGAAAGGGTACCGCCTTTAGAAGTAGATATACTTCTGTGAGTATTTGTTTTAATACTCTGATGGAGTGGTGTGGACCACACTGTGGTGTGAGCCACACTACTGCCACGTAGGTTCGGTGGCTGAGGGCCAACCAATAGTTTTAAACCTACCTTTTATATGCATAATTAGCTTAAAGTATAGTTAATTAGTAATTTGTATTGCAGGCCAAATGAACCTAATTAACTATAAATAAATCAGTCTAAAATCTACTCTAAACTGGCTATTAAGTCCCCTCAGACCAGGGACTAGTGAACTGCCGTTCACTTAGAGTTTGTATACTCTTAATAGCACGCTTCCTCTAAGCAAGGTGCTCGTGTGACCCCGTCACACTTGGTAGCACTTGTAGTCAATCCACGCCTACGCGGGTAGATTGACTACCTGAATCCTCTGTGGCTCCTACAAGGTAAGCCAGGATGGATAGAGGGGAGTTCCCTCATTTGACCGACTCTCAGTTTGAGTCGGTCCGGAAGATGGTGGGCATCTTTGGAGGAGATGCCCTCCGAAGCTTGGCGGCTGCTACGCCGGCCGAGCAGGTCGAACGCATTGAGGCGTTCGACACGTACGAGAGAGGGCTTATCGCCCACGTACAGGGGCTGCAGACCCCCGTGGCTGAGATGAAGCCAGCCCAACCTAAGCCGTTGAGGCTTAAGGTTAACCCTTATGAGGGAAAGGAGGGAGAGAACCTCCACTTCTGGGTCCGAGAGGTCGAGCTCGCGGTGGATGCGGCTCTAATCTCGACCGAGCGACTTCGAGTCGCTTTCGCCCTGTCCAATCTAGGAGGTCGGGCGAAGACCTGGGCGTACACGCGCGAAGCGACAACGCCGGGTTGTTTCACAACCTGGGCTCAGCTGTGTCAACAGCTTAAAGCCGCCTTCCTTCCGGCGAACTATGAGTATCGCCAGCGCTCGCGCTTCCTTGCCTGTAAACAAGGGAAGCGTGAGCTGCATGAGTACATCCAGGAGATGCGAGTACTCGCTGCATCTCTGGTAGGGAACCCCCTACCTGAACACATCAAAGTGACCGTGTTCATGGATGGCCTGAAGGTGGGCCCATCCCGCACACAGTTGTTCCGCGTGCACGCGAACACTATGGAGGAGGCGATCCAGATCGCCCTCCAAGAGGAGTACAGTCACCGACAGGCTCGTACTCCTACGTCGGTGTGGCAAGGCCACAATGCGTCGTCAGGCGCAGTGCAAGGAGCTCCACCAGCTGGAGCTAGCACCGGGCCGGTACCCATGGAACTGGGTACGGCCGTACAGAGCTCCATCCGTTGCTACGGATGTGGGAAGCTCGGGCACATGCAACGTGCCTGCCCTGCGGGAGGGCAAAGGAAGTTCCCTTCCAAACCTAGGGGCTCGAGGGGCCCGTGGCAGAAGCCGCGACCCAAGGGCCAGGGGAACTGGGGTCACCAGTAGGGGCGGGGCGCCCTACTGGGGAAGACCCCATGGTAGGAGTGCGGACGGCGCACGCCATGGAGGCTTAGCCCCTGAGAGCCTGGGCGCTCTCGAGACGAGAAAGAGCAGCGGCGGACTGCTCGTGGTACACGCGAGTGTACGGGGATATGGAGATCCCTTTAGAGTCCTGATCGACTCTGGGGCGTCGACGAACTTTGCTCGACGCCAGACGGTCGCGCGGAATGGCGACAAGTATGCCGATGCCTTGCGAGAAAGCAAAGGCAGGGGCCAGGTCTCGGTGAGACTGGCCGATGGTACGGTGGTTAACGTACCTGGGGTCCGTATGGACCTGGCTGTAAAGTTTGAAGACTTCGACAGCACGGAGTCGTTCCTTGTCCTAGACATGGACAAGTACGACTTGATCCTGGGCATGCCGTGGCTCGAAAAGCACGAGCCCTGGATCGATTGGCGCGGCAAAGCCATTGGGGCTAGCCGGCCCGCAGTCTCCGACAGAGCTTTGGTGAGTAATGTTCCCACCTCTGTCCGGGACTGGGGCGCCAGAGATGGTCGCCAAGGCGCTTATGCGCCCGAAGAAGTACTGGGAGTCACTGACTCCAGCGAAGGTGTTGCGATGAGCCTCGCAACCGGGCATGAGACCAAGGCTCATTGTGAAGCGTGTGGGATTGCTATGACGGCAAGCGTCAACGCTGAGAGTCGACGGGCCGTATGGGCTTCGACTGCGGCAGTGCCGGACGGCACTGACCAGGTGGGTAACATAGGTCCGCAAGCAGCAGAGGCTGCTGAGGAGAGCGCTAAAGGCGCCTCCTGTGTGGATAACATAGGTCCACAAGTGGGTAACATAGGTCCACAGGCGGGTAACGTAGTTCCGCAAGCGGGTAACATAGGTCCGCAAGCAGCTGAGGCTGCTGGGGAGGGCGCTGAGGGCGCCTCCGGTGTGGGTAACATAGTTCCACACGAGGTCGAAGAGACCGAGAAGATCGAGAGCGCAGTATGCGTCTCTAGCGTGGGTAACAGAGTTCCACGCGGGGTCAAGAAGACCAGTACGAGTGCGGAGGTGTCGTTGAACACCTCCCGTGTGGATAACCAAGTACCACACTCGGAGTCTGAGACTCCACCGGCACGGCCGGTCGAAGAGCAATGCCATGTCTTCGACGGCGTGTCCGGTCGTCAAGTTAGGGCAGGTGCCGTCCATCTGGAGGCACTGCCAGAGGTGTCAGCACTGCTGAACCTCGAGGAGTTGTCCACGAAGGACTTCCTGGCCGAGTTGAAGGCCGGAGAGATTGCGGAGATGGTGCTCCTGAAGCCGGAGACCTCTCCTGAGGATTTGACCTCTTCCTCCGTAATGGACGAGGACGTCCTGGAGGGGTTCACGAAGCAGCGTGCAACGCGCTTGGGTTCTGAGATTCTCAAGAACCCGGAGGACCCAGTGTATCCTCTAGTGAAGGAATACTCGGATGTGGTGTCGAAACACCCACCATCCCAACTCCCGCCGGATCGGGGAGTTCGGCACGAGATTGACCTCGTGCCTGGCACAAAGTATTGTGTCACGAGGCAGTGGCCTCTACCTCGCGAGCAGTGCGAGGTCATAGATGCCTTCTTCGCCGAGAAGGCGAAGTCGGGCATGGTGCGGGAGTCGAAGTCCCCGCACTCGACGCCAACCTTCTGCGTTCGTAAACCGAACGGGAAGTGGCGTCTGGTTCATGCTTACAACAAGCTGAACAATGCGACGGTACGGGCACAGACGCTGATCCCTCGCAAGGATGTGTTGCTGAACAACATGTCGGACTGTACGCTGTACAGTGCCCTGGATCTGGTAGACGGATACTACCAGATCCTGATGCGGGAGAGTGACATTCCTCTCACCGCAGTGAGAACCCCGAGTGGGATGCTCTGGGAGTGGCTAGTGATGCCACAAGGGCTATCAAACGCCCCAGCGACGTTCAATCGCTTGGTCACACAATTGTTTAGACCATTGCGTACGTTCGCTCAGACGTACTTCGACGATATATTCGTCCATAGCCGTGCCGAAGGCGGCCAGACGGCTATGGAGGTGCATTTGAAGCACCTCCGTCGAGTGTTTGAGGTCATGAGAGCTAACAAGCTCTATGCCAACATCGACAAGTGCGTCTTTGCAGCTGAGAAGATAAAAGTCCTCGGCTGCTTTGTCAGCAGGGTCGGCGTACGCGCCGACCCAGGGAAGGTCAAGGCCATAGCGGCTTGGCCGACCCCGAGGTCGCAGAAGGATCTCCGGAAGTGGTTGGGCTTAGACAACTATCTTCATAAGTACAGCGCAGGGTACGCTGAACTAGCTCGACCCTTGTCGGATCTCTTAAAGAAGGATGCCGACTGGGTCTGGGAGCAACAGCACCAGGATGCTTTTGACAGCATCAAGGCGAGCTTACAGCAAGCGCCAGTCCTGGCTTTGCCGGACGAAAACAAGTCATTTAGCGTCGTCTGTGACGCTTCTGACTATGCAATAGGCTGTGCGCTGTTGCAGAAGGACGATGAAGGACACGAACGTATCATCTCCTTCCAGTCCAGGCAGCTGAAGGCTGCCGAACGGAACTATCCCGTTCATGACAAGGAGCTACTTGCAATGAAGTACGCTCTTGTCAAATTTAGAGTGCATCTCTTGGGCACGAGGCCCTTTGTGATCTATACTGATCACGCGTCCTTGCGGACTGCCACCAACTCGCCGCATCTGTCGCAGCGGATGGCGAGGTGGCTGTCATTCTTCGCGGAATACAACTTCCGCGTTGAATACAAGCCGGGCAAGCTCAACGTGCTTGCCGATGCATTGTTGCGTCGACCTGACTATGAGCTAGCTCATGTCAGTCGGGTCACGACAGATCTATATGATCGGATACGCTTGGCGTATCAGGAGGACGAGAACTATACACCACTGGTGCAGTTCTTGTCCGATGGCAAGGACGCCAAAGTCGACAGGCTTTCGCCTCGACAGCGGGCGCAGCTCCATCGTTATGAGCTGGCCGATGGGTTACTCCATTACAGAGTAGACCCTAGGGATCCTCCTCGGGTTGTCGTTCCAAACGACGGGGATTTGAAGTATGACATACTTTTAAAGGCGCATGATGCGCCGATGAGTGGCCATCTTCGCCGGGAGAAGACCTACCAAGCGGTCTCTCAGACATTTTGGTGGCCCCGCATGTATAAGTGGGTGGCACACTATGTCAGGACATGTGAAACATGTCAGAGGGTGAAGCCTTCGGGCCACGCCTCGGCTCCACTGCAGAGCCTACCTGTACCAGCAGATTGCTGGAAGTCGATGAGTCTCGACTTCGTCTTCGGCCTGCCGGCCGATGACAAGGGCAACACCGGCATATTGGTGTTTGTCTGCCGTTTGAGCAAGATGGTACATCTTGCTCCGGTACGTGACAAGGTCACCGGGAAACAAGCTGCACAGCTGTTCCTAGATAGCGTGTTTCGCTATCATGGTCTACCAGAGACCATAGTCTCGGATAGAGACCCGCGTTTCACAGGAGCGTACTAGGACACCCTGTTCCAGCTACTGGGAACTAAGTTGACGATGTCAACTGCGGACCATCCGCAGACGGATGGTCAGACGGAGCGCGTCAACCGCGTGCTCGACGATACTCTGCGCAGTATCTGTGCGGAAGCACCTCGATCCTGGTCGGATCAGCTTCCTATGGTTGAGTTTGCACTCAACAATGCGGTACACGCATCAACGGGGTTCACCCCGTTCTACTTGAATGGGTTACGACACCCCCAGGTGCCGCTAACCTTGCGGGGAGGCACTGTGGCCTCCATCGTAAGTGGGGGAGAGGCTCGGAAAGCCTTTTCCTCCCAGGTCTCAGAAATAGAGCCCGAGTCTTTAAAAAGACAATTGTCGTCGTTTATAGACGACAGGCTGACGTTGATCAGCCGGGTTAGAGATGCAATGGCATCAGCCCAAGACAAGCAAAAAGAGTACTCAGACAAACATGCAAGAGGAAATGTAAATGTCTTTAAACAAGGTGAATTAGTACTGTTAGATACTAAGAATCTACCTATAAACTTGGTTAGTTCCGTAGGGAGCAACAAATTGAAGCATCGCTTCATTGGACCCTTTGCGGTCCTGGCCAGACATGGCACGGCGTATACCATTGACCTCCCAAAGTCAATGGCGACGCACCCGACGTTCTACGTGGGGCGTCTTAAGCGGTATCACGATCCGCTGGGTCTTCCTTCTCGGACGGAGGAAGACCAAGGTGAGAACTCACCTACTCGAAACGAGGCTGAGTCCTCTGGACAACCGGAGTTGCCGGTGTCGAAGCCTGTGAATGATATACAGGCTGGTACCCACGCGAGTCATACGAAGGGTATGACGGTACCGAATGGGAAGAGCTCGGGTAAGAGCTATACCCATAAGCCGAGTGGTACGAGTACCCCTGCGGCTCATAAGAGGGCATCCGACCATGCACCTCATGGCTTAGAACGTCTAAGCCTCGACGGAGCTCCTTCACGGCAGCAGCCGGAGCTCGGCGGTCAACACGCCCATGGAACTCATGAGTCTCACGACCAAGAGCGCCCAAGTCTTGGCGAAGGACCTCAAGGGTCCCCGGCTTGCCAGCCTGAGAGGCAGCCTGACCACCAGGTCCAAGCCCAAGGGCTATCTCGATCGCATAGACGCGATCTCGAAGCTGACGGACCTCGTCGCTTAATAGGGACCCCACAGAGTCCCGACCCGAAGTTGAGGGTCCAGAAGGATACGGCTGAGAGGGAGCCGCGTACTCAAACGCGTGCGAGAGCTCCTCCTGCCCTCCTTGACCGGAACGGCGGCACTCTGGGAAGCGCCAGCTGCTTGTGAAGTGGCGGGGTTACCCCTCGTCACAGAACTCGTGGGAGCCGGAAGACCGGCTCCGGGTTGACTGCCCGAAGGCTGTTGAGATTTGGGATCAACAGCCGGGGCGTAAGTAGTCCGCGGCTTCTTAGCCGCCTTACGGTGTACGGTCCCTGGGTTGACGGAACCGTACCCGCGCTCATCTTGAGCGCTGGACTTAGACTGCTGTCTAAGTCCCTCCATGACGGAGTGGAGTTGCCGCTTAGCGACTAAGTGGGCAAACTCAATTCGAAGATCTCGCTGGTCCAAGACATAGGACAGCAGGCGATCTTCCCGGAGTTCTTTCAACTCCTGAACTGTGAAGTTCTTTAGAGAAACCCATCTCCAGAACAGGTCTTCTGCCTGGGTCTGGGTTGTGGTGTTCTCGGGCTGTACCCAAGGGTAGCCCCAGATGGGAAGAGCCCACCACGGTCTTCCGGTTTCTTCCGGAGACTTGTGAATTCCTTGAGAGGAATTCGGTGTGATGCAAGTAGCACACACCTAGCGGCCTTAATGTCGTTGACAAAGAGTGGTTCGACTTGAACCAAGGCACGCTCGTAGGCGCCACGTGAAGTGCGCCCATGGTTTATACCACGAGGGGCCTTGAGGTGCTCCAAGAATATTGGAGACCCAGACCCCGCATCCGGTGGGTAGTATCCGCGAGGATACACCGGAGTGGGAGGCACAGGAGTGCCTTGCAGTTGAGCAGCTTGATAGCGCTCCTGCTGCTCATCGAGATCGTTGGAGATCTCTCGGGGCTCGGAGACAGCCCCCTCCTCTTCCTCCTCGTCTGAGGAGTCGAACAGGGATTTGAATCCCTTGGCGATTGAAGGCTCTGATGTAGGAGAGCCAGGGGCTGCGCGCTTCTTAGCGGCAGCAGCACCCTCACTAGCCCGTTTTGGAGACGCTGCTTTCGCAGCTTGGGCTCGAGCCTTACCTTCGGTCAAGGTAAGGTTCTTGGCAGGCGAGCTCGTCGAAGCTGCCTTTGCCTCTGATGATTCAGCATCATCAACAGGAGCGTCCTGCGAAGGAGCGTCCTGTACAGGAGCATCCTGTGAAGGAGCATCCTGAGAAGAAGGTGGATCCTTAGCGGATCCAGGAGAGTCCCCGTCGGACTCCGATCCCGTGATAATAGGAATGTGAAATTCCGGGGACTCAGATCCGGGACTGTGGTCCCGATAGGCGAACCGAGGGTTCGGCCTATCGTCGGGTGAAAGGGAGCGCGAGCGACTGCGTCGCGAACTCCCTTCTTGGCTGGCAGCAGCAGCCGTACGCTTGCTGCCTGCCTCGGAAGCCGCCTTGCGGACTTCCTTGCGCGGAGCGGCCTTGTCTTTCGACTTGGCCTTAGCAGTCTTCGACCTCGCGGTCTTAGACTTGGAAGGCGCCGAAGCGCCGCGGGTGCTTGCCTTCTTAGGCATCTTGAAGGAGGTTGACGTGGAAACCTCAGGGTGTCTTGGACGCGCGAAAAGGCTGAATGAAAGCCTTAAGCCACAACCGTGGCTCGTCGATGGGTATCGACAAAGGACAGGAAAGAGAGCGGAGCTCTTTTCCTAGCTCCTCATTGGTTGGGGGTGTTTCCAACCTAAGTGGGGGAGGATGTAACGGGGTTACATGAAAGGAGTACCCTAGAAAGGGTACCGCCTGTAGAAGTAGATATACTTCTGTGAGTATTTGTTTTAATACTCTGATGGAGTGGTGTGGACCACACTGTGGTGTGAGCCACACTACTGCCACGTAGGTTCGGTGGCTGAGGGCCAACCAATAGTTTTAAACCTACCTTTTATATGCATAATTAGCTTAAAGTATAGTTAATTAGTAATTTGTATTACAGGCCAAATGAACCTAATTAACTATAAATAAATCAGTCTAAAATCTACTCTAAACTGGCTATTAAGTCCCCTCAGACCAGTGAACTGCCGTTCACTTAGAGTTTGTATACTCTTAATAGCACGCTTCCTCTAAGCAAGGTGCTCGTGTGACCCCGTCACAGAAAGTGATACGTTCACATCCAGCATTGATTGCTGAATAAATCGTTCGTAATGTAATAGGTGCGCGGCCAGATGCCGTGCGTGAGCAAGCAAGATGGTGACGGTGACGACAAGAACGGCTGTACATGTGGAAGTGATCCTCGAACTGGACAAGGGATCTGGAACCATGACGTGGTTGCAGTACGACAGGTGGCTGCAGTACAGCGACCGGAAGCCGAACGTGAAGTGATGAGTAGTCGATTTTATCGAGCATCAGCCAATGAGAGCGACGGACGAGTAGCTGGTCGAAGTGTCGAGTGGTACGGTTCAGAGAGAATGGAGCCTGGCGACGACGAGCCTAACGAGATGCCGAACGCGATGAGAACGGGTAGCTGCTCATTCTCTTTTTTGCAGCCTGACGGAGAAGTCACAGTGAGGACTGTGTAAACGAGAACGAGAATGGAGAAGTCGCAGTAAGAACTGTGTAACGAGAACGAGAGCGTAGAAGTCGCAGTGAAGAACTGTGCAAACGAGAACGAAGAAGTCGCGGTAAAGAACTCTGCATACGACAACGAATAGGCGTTTGATCAGGCAACGTAGGCCTAGTGAGCACTTGCTACACCCCAAGGTTGATGAAAGGAACGTAAGTTCCGGCTGCTTGGAGCGGCCCCATCCGTGTTAGATTACGTAGTAAAAGGACCTCGGGAGACATACGCAGCAGGCACAACTAAGAGCATACGACCCGCGGGCAAGCAAGCGACCCAAGACTTGTTACAGTAACATGGGGATACTCTGACGAAAGGAGACACTTGACTCACCATGACAAACGCTTATCTTCAATTTTTATTTCACAATTTTCAAGGTCTTCGCTGTTTCTGTTTCCGTCCATTGCAGCCCTTGTTGAATAGAGAAATCTTCCTCCAATGTGTTTTTAGTGAGCACATTTTGAGCAGGAAGGGTTACCACGAACAGCAAATGCATGATGACGAATAGTCATCGCACTTGGATCTGGTGCGTTGAAGCTGGTATCCCGACATCACACGATCGCGTTTACAATATTTTACTGCTTCAGTAAGTATATAGTAACCTAGGTGACGAAAATCTTATTGGTAGTTCAAAATTGCTATCAACAAATGGTTATGCTTAAGTAGTAGGTTGGAAGAAATCACACTACTATTAAACATTGGTTACCACGGACAACAACGATCTACATGTGAGAGACCAGCTAATCTGGTATTCAAGCAAAATGCCAATAGGAACGGTAAATAGGGTGTTCGTGCCAAGATGAGTTCTTTGGATGATCGGTATTGGTGAATGTTACTGTAGGTTGGTGTACTGGTTCTTCCGCGCTGAGCGTCAACTGAAGTGGGCGAAGGTGACGCCCGAAGTGACCAACTTGACGGAGAGCTGACTCGAAGGACGGAGATAGCGGTTGGTGACAGAGAGCGGCAGGACGGTAACAAGAGCGAGTCAGTGGACTAGCGCCACAGATAGGAGGAGGTTCACACGGGACTTCAAGTGGCGACAGAGGATCGCGAAAGATCAGAGGAGGGCGGACACGGCGAGGTAGGACGGCGAAGGAGTAGCAGAGAGGCGACGACAGTGCGGCCGACGAGAGGCCAGGAGAAAGCGAGGGCAGAGATGAGCGAAGACGGAATGAAGTGAAGTGGGTAGGATAGAAGGTACCCTCGGTAGCTAGGGGTAGCTAGGGGGAGAGGTCTACGTAGTATACGTGGGGGCAACGAGCAGCGGTCAGGCTGCTCGACCCTCAGTTGCAAATCTGCTACCGAACGGATACAGCTCGAGACTAACAAAGACGAGGATTGTGCCAGACTTCACGAGTACGAAGACTTAAGGTAGGCGGTTAGAGGTAGTAGTGTAGGGGCGTGGCCTTTAAGATAACGGGAAGCGCGGAGAGAAACCGTGCCAGGCAATGAGAGGCATTCGATACCCGCGTTGGCTTCTGCCCCCAGAGCCATGCATGTGCACGCATATTTCCGCGTGGGCTCTGGTGGTGTACATACGTAATAGATGGTCCGGCTACTTTGCAGGGGAGCACCCGACTTCAGTTTACCAGGAGCTAGTCGGGGTTGCCGAGAATGACTCTCACCATAGCTGTTCCTATTGCGCTGGTGCGGCGTCACTACACGGGCGAAGGGTCAGCAAGCACCGATTTTGTTGTGACGATATACCTTCGAATTTTCTCAGCACACCCGCAGCTGCCCAGCCGCGACATCCCGAGCAGACTGATTCGGACAAGAGATGATGGGTTTCAGGATGGTTATTGCGTGGGACACCTGGTCGAATTGATGGTTTGGACTGTGGGGATGCAGACGTTCGGTTACGGAGCGACGTGGCATTTCAAGTATACTGAGACCAAGTCCACCCGAGCGTGGCCTCCCGAAGTAAAAGAAGACCGCACAAGAAGTACCAAGACTACCAAGATTGAAGAAGATTTTAAAATGCCAAGGTAGAAGACAAATTTAAACAGAGTTTTATTTGTGTCGTGAAGCACAAGTGCCTTCAAGTTTGCTTCGCGTTGTGAATCGCAAGCGTCCCACGAAACACAGATGACCAAGGGAGGCCGCCATGTTCCCCAATACATCTCGTCGAAGAAGACCTACCTGGAGGACCGCTCGAATTAGGAGGGCCCCAGTGTGAGGACGACCAAGACCGCGCTAACCACGTGAAAGCTCTCAACACGTTTAAATAGACCAGCGGGCTTGAACACTCGGAGGTGATCCAGTTAATTTATTTGCTAAGTTGCTAGTGGACACTCCGAGTGCCCCTTGCATTTTATATTCATTTCCCTGTGATCTTAGGAGGTTTGGTAGTGATCACCCCAAGGATTTGACTGTTGATTACTGTGTGTTTAAGAAAGACATTCTATTGTTTCCCTCGAGTATTTCGAGGGTGGTGCGCGTAGGGCATCCCGAAATTTACGTGTATTCGGGCGTGCTAACTAACTGACAGGCTGCATATTGTGTATTCAAACTCTGTATTATTTTAGGTTATCTTTTGGGAAAAAGGTCTTTACTCGTGATCTATCAACCCACATTCAGGCCCCCAGGATACGGACAACCTGGAAGTTCTTACATTTTCTGTGTGGCTACCTTAGGAATACAAATACCCGGTGAAACCCGGTCCGCCGAATTAATCGACACCTATAGGGGTTGCACAAGGTCACACGCCAACCTGGATCGAGTCTAATACTTGATCCAGTACCTTAACTACCCGAAGCGTGCAGTATTCTCGAAGGGCCACCCCCTCTTTTCGCGCGCGCTATACCTTGGGCAGTAAAAGTGTTCACCCACTTCGCCACATACGAGAACGAAGAAGGGGGCAATGAAAAACACTGACGACTCCTCTAAGGCTCCTTCAACAATTCAGCAGAAGCAACTGTGGCCGTAATTGCACATTTTTGTTGGTGCCCGCAATGGTCAATTCGTGATTGGCAATTAGCACGCTGGTGCGAGTACGAGTGAGCCAGAAATCCTAATAAAATGGTGGAGAGCGAGCAGCAGGCATGACCTGTTGGAAGGAGGTGATTACAGGTGGAGGGCTGAGTGCGTCGTGCAGCTGCTTGAAGAGGATAGAGAACGGTGGCTCCGAGGGAGCGCTGACGAGGTCTGCTATTGGGCGCCGTAACTCAGGATAGGCAGGAGGTGCGCTAGTTAGCGTAGCAGAGGTAATATCACTTACTCTTTGACTTTACCGTGCTAAAGTGGCGATCTAGCAGCCTGGGAGCAACCCAGTCGCCTAACATGATCATCAGCAACAGCCGTACGACGACGTGGTCAGTGGCATTATCACTGGCCCCATTGGTCCAGAGACAAGAACGGCTTTGGTTGTCACTTTTGGGAGATGAAATATATAGTAAGCAAAGTGAATCCCAAAAGGCGCCTTTTGCGATTCGACGAATGGGCCTAACGACTAAACTTCACGCTTTTACTCGTTTGAAGCCTTCTGAAAAAGAAAAGGCCACCATCGCCACCACCGCTCTGACCTAGCCTCTGAAGAAAGCTTCAACACTTGTGCGCGAGTGAACAAAATGGAAAGTAACATGTATTCCGGCTTGGAGCTACTGCGGTTCCTCCTGGTTTCTTTGTGGCTAGAATCTTCCTGCACAGCTTACCCACGAGAGGTACTTCAATCACAGCCCCTCTGACTACATCTTCCAACACTCCTTCCCTGTGCTGTGAAGAGCTAGTCGCCTCCCACCAAACCAATCTTCTCGCGCAATGCCAGTACTCTGTCGCTCGGCAATGCTTTCGTTAGCAAATCCGCTAACATATCCTGGCTTCCGACGTATGTCGGCACCACCACCCCTTTCTCGACGTAATCTCGAAGAAACTTGATTCTGATATCGACGTGTTTGGCTTTCGACGAACTCACCTCGTTGGTCAATTGCTTCATCGCCGCCTGGTTATCCATCTTCATCTCAATTGGGAGCTTGACACTCAGCCCAATCTCTTTGAAAAGCTCATTTATCCCAAGCACATCTTGCCCACCGATCGACGCCGCCACGAACTCTGCTTCCGCGGTGGACAGCGCAACTGCTGTCTGTTTCTTGCATTGCCAGTCGACTGTCATCCCTTGGACTTGAACAATCACTCCACTTACCGACTTCCGGTCTGTGACTTCACCACCAAAATCGGCATCGGTCCAGCAGCACAATTTCACCTCGGCGATTTCTTTCGCGTCTTCCAACAGCTGCAACTTCAAAACACGCGTCCCACTCAGGTACCGCGCAATCCGCTTTGCCAACTTCCAGTCCTGAAGTGTCGGGGCGTGAGTTCTTCTCGTCGCGCGATGGACAGCAAACATGACGTCCGGTCTGGTGCCGCGTGCAATCCATAGTAGGCTGCCAAGCAGTGACTGAAAGTCCTTCACTGTAGGAATTTTGGGATCAACTCCAGCTGTGACTGGTAACAATTTGTCACTCAAATCACTAGTCGGCTCGCCTGTTCCGATTGGCAATCTCACGCTGTTGGCATTCTCCAGTCCGTGCTTGGCCAACATTTCGATGATGGCGTGTTCCTGATCCACCATGTATCCTCGCTTGTCGTCGTATTGGATCCGCATGCCCAGGAACATTTCAACACGCCCTAGGTCTTTAAGTTCCAGCACCGCCATATCAGCAAAGAATGCATCGACACGAGCATTCGACGTAGCCGTCACCAACAAATCGTCCACATACGTGCCGACAACAGTAATGCCATCTTCGTCAGTCTTCACATACACGCATGAGTCTGTCAAGCACTGAGAAAACCCGAACCCAAGCAGCGTTTTGTGCAGCAATTTCCGCCACAATCTTCCCGCCTGCTTGAGCCCATAGAGGCTCTGTCCGAGCAGCAAACACAGCTCGCTGACATCATCAACGCCCAGTTCGGCTAGTTCTGCGGCTGTGAACTCCATCCCATCAGGTATAATCAAGAAAATATCCAATCCTTCCTCAGTAGGGGCCTTCACGTACGCATTTGGTACGTCACCATGCCGAGCGGGGACACCCCAATTCTCCCAACAGCCAGCACAACTTTACCGCTGGGCAACTCCATCACAGCAGCAAAAGTCAGCAGGTAGTCAACTCCGAACTCCTGCTCATTGCCGCAGGCTACGAGACGCGCTTTGTACCGTTGGAGTTCGCCCGCGCCGTTCCGTTTCTTCTTGTATACCCATTTTGTGTGCAATGGCCGAGCACCCGGTGGAACCTTGACCACCTTCCAAGTGTTATTCTTCTTCAGAGACGCTAGTTCCTCACGTTCTGCAGCGTGCCATTTCTCGTTCTCAGCGCATTTGCGTGCGGCAGCAAAGTTCGCAGGCTCCTTTCCAGTGTCGTGCTTATTATTAGCACACACAGCACTGACAGCCAGTGCTCCTTCCAACCCTCGATTACTTGGGGCAGCTTCACCATCAGCTTCCATACGGCGTCTTGACATTTTCCTTTTTCGCTTGGATCGCCTCGGCTTCGGTTCTGCTGACGAGATTTCAACCGATGCTCCTTCTGGTTCGTCCAATTGCTGGGAGATTTTCGCAGTGGAGCCGTGATCAGGTGCAGCGCCTCTCCTAGACTCGGCTTCCTCCTCCAATGCTAACTGCCGCGAGATATGATCACTGTCGTTAGCGTCCAGCGTGTCAATGTCGATGACATGACGAGTGACTATCACTTTGTGTGCTTGAGGCAAATAGACGCGATAACCCTTGGTTTCTTCGCTCTTGCCGACAATCTGCCCTGGTTGTGACCGCTTCTGAAGGTTCTTCTTGTTCGTGTCCACGAACACAGCGCAGGATGACCCGAATACAACGATGTCTTGCAGACTGGGTGCACGCCCCGTCAGTATTTCCAGAGGGGACTTGCGACCTTCGTTTGCCCGGGTTGGGCTACGATTCAAGATGTAAGCTGCATATTCTGCAGCATCACCCCAGAAGCTGAGTGGTAACTCCGAGGCAAACAGCATGCAGCGCACCACGTTCATCACGGTGCGGTGCATGCGTTCTGCTTTCCCATTTGCCGCTTGGTTCTTGGCCTCGCTCTTTTGCCGCGCCACTCCAGACTTCTTGCAGAACTCATCAACGTTGTTGTACTCCGCGCCGCCGTCTGTACGCAATACATGAACCTTGCACTCAAAACGCTTCTCGAAGTAAATCAGGAAGTCCTCAAAGTATTTGGCTGCTTGATCCTTCGTCTTGGCCAAGAAGATCCTGCAGTAATTGGTCTTGTGGTCAACAAAGTTTACCAGGTAACGATTGCCACGACGGTCACGTGGGGTGATCGGGCCCTTCAGATCGCTACATATGACCCCACCAACACGATCCACTGGTGCGTGCGCTCCTGTATCTTTCTTCGGCTGGTCAGCGCGGGTTTGCTTGCCTTCCGCACATGTCGTGCAGCGACTTCGCTCATGACTCGTTATCGCTATTCCAGAGGTGGGATCCTTGGCTATACGCTCGATCGTGTCGTACGCCAGGTGTCCGAAACGAACATGAAACCCATCAGCGTGTCGTGTTGAACAGATTCCTTCTGAAGGCCGCTGCTTTCATCAAGTGCCGCACTCATGACCACCTCTTTTAGGTGCTTCTTCGGAGCTGAGGCTCCTTCCACCCGGGCCACCAGCACGTTGGCCTACATGTCGACGTAGAATACAACACGAGCAGGATCCCCTTTCGTCACGGCGAGGTTCCCGTTGACTTCACACAAACTGCAGCCTTGTTTAAGCAACTGTCCATACGAGACCAAGTTACGCGTCAACTTTGGGGCGTAGAACACATTGCCCAGCGAAATCTCGGCCAGCACGCCATCCACAACAGTATGCAGTACAGCAGTTCCCTTCAGTGTAACCTCAAGACCGGAACCATCAGGCTGCACACTCTCCTCCATGTTGTGGCATCGCGAGATGTCCTGCAGTAGGCTCTTATCGTTGACCATGTGGCGGCTAGCTCCGCTGTCGAGAATCCAATCTTGTGGACTCAGACTGCGGTCAGACACCGCCAGAGCCCACTTGACCTTGTTGGCGTCATCACCGCCACTCTTCTTTTGTCTGAGCGGACAGTCACGGCGGAAGTGGCCTGTCTTGCCGCATTTGAAGCAAGCTTTGTCGTCGGTTATTGCACTCACAGTCTCCTTCGCAGTATCCCTGTCCATTGCTTTGTTGGGTTTCTCCTCATCCGCCAGCGACTGAGCCCAGTTTACCAGCTCACTTGCCTGCTGCAAGGGGTCAGATCGTGCAGGGTCGTACTTAGCCATCATGGCTAGCTTTAACTCCGGATCAGCATACTTGACGACGTTCTCCAAGACCGTTGGCGAGGCACCAGACGCGTTCATCACTGCGTTCAAGTAGAGAAAGTGATCGTTCCACGTACGTGTGCTCTCCTTTTTCGACGAGAGAAGTTTCATGGCTTGTCGGTTAGAGATGTTCACGCGGAATGCGGCGTTCATCTGTTCCATGATGAACCACAAATTAGGCTGCGTTCCCCACCACCTTTGCACATGCTGCTGGAAATACTTCTCCGTTCTGCCACGCAGGTGCTCAGCAAACTTGTTAACCTTCGCCCTCTCGGCCCAGCGGTAGCCATGCGCTAGCTCCGCCATTTCCACCTGCTCGATGAAGAGCAAAGCCCACTGTTCGAAGCCTGATCCGAGGCCCTTGTACACCTCGCTGCCGTCAAACGTTCTCAACGCCAGCTTCGCCTCCTTCGCGGGCGGAACGCGAGGCTGTTCCATCGGAACCTGTGGTGGCCGCGCGTACCGGCGGTGGCCTGTGCACTTGGTACTGCGGTACCGCTTGACGGAAGTCTGGGTTCGGGAAATATTCCCCCCTTGCCCATGCGCCAGGCGTCTGCACCCCTAGCCCGACTTGTACACCTCCGAGTTCGTCCATATGCATCTGGTGCATACCAAGACTGCCTCCTTCCTCGATGGCCTGCCGAAACACACTCCTCCTGAGCGGTTGTTCCGGAGACACTGGCGCTCCTCGAGGCGTGACAGCCTTCTCCAGTTTGTTCACCTTGGTCGACAGATCTCGCAGCAGCCTCATCATTTCCTCCATCCCTGGAGCGGCTTTCCCTTCGTCAGACGTGACGCCCCTTTCGCGAGCAACACCTTGCTGAGTCCCCTCAACGCCACCGGTAGGAATCGCGGGGTCTTTCGCAGCCTGCCGTGTTGGCGGTGGTGACGGAACTCCACCCGAGCCTGTTGGGCTCATAACCTGAAGAAAGCTTCAACACTTGTGCGCGAGTGAACAAAATGGAAAGTAACATGTATTCCGGCTTGGAGCTACTGCGGTTCCTCCTGGTTTCTTTGTGGCTAGAATCTTCCTGCACAGCTTACCCACGAGAGGTACTTCAATCACAGCCCCTCTGACTACATCTTCCAACAGCTTCTAATAATCTACTGACCGTTAGCTCTGAGTTTAGATGAGATGTCTCCGAACTTGACGCCAACTGGGTTGCACATCAGCGGTGCGTTTGCCAGATTGGATGCTAATGTGAAATTGGGCATTCTGGCTTGAACTCCTTTAAATCCAACGTTTTGCTGTCGTTACTATTTAGCCATACTTTGTGCTATGTAAAATCTAGTCGAACGTGATTGGCTGGCTATCAGCCCCTTCATCTCCAATTGGTGGTGTTTACCACACCACCGACCTAGAAGTACTCCCTAAGTGGATACTCTGAAGTAGTCCACTTCGGAGATGTACCCATTTTAGGGTACCTCTTGTAACCCAATTACACTGTAATTTACAGAGCCAAATAACGAGCAGACCTGCAGAGTGATGGTCAGAGCATGGGGCAACGATGTGGTGGTAGTTGGCTCGGTGAAGACTAAAAAAGACAACAGAACTGGAGAGAAATGATCGCAGGAGGAAGAGTTCACACTGACGACAGACTTCTGCTGCGTGGTGATCAGATGAGCCGCCTTCAGTCCAATAGAAATCACTTGAACAAGTCGTTCTGCTAGACTACAATGGGTCTCGTCTGTATATCTGCGTCAAAGGTTGCCAATTCGACTCTCCGTTGGGTTGCAGAAGCTATGGACAAATTTACGTCCAGACATTCCTGCACGGAGAATTTGCTGGATCCATGGAGACTCTGCAGTCAGTTGTCAAGTTGCCATCTGCAAAGGACATGGAGGTGGGAGACGGAGTGATAGTTGGACACTTGGAGAGCCTTAACATGATCTATTTATTGTATGCTAGTTGCAGTCTTCACTCGTTGCAGTCTTCACTCGTTGCAGTCGTAGTCCGTGTGGCTGAGAGACGTGAGCAGTGGTTAGAGAAACTGGGGGTCTCTGAGGACGTGGTACGTGTCCTGTGTTTGGAAAGAGTGGCAAGAACTGACGTCCATTGTTCAGGGGAAGGTGTTAGTCCAAAAGCGAGTGCAGGCTATTCTAGAGTATCTCGAGGAGGAGCAAATTACAAGTGTTACGGTGGGTATTTCGTGGACAGGAGGGTAACGTATGTGCTGATAGATGGCGAATTATACAGGAGGAGAGGTTGAAAGCAGTGTGGCATGAGTCTGAACAAGAAGCAGTGACTGAAATTGTAGCCTTGATTAATCAAGGAATTGACGTCAAGTCATCGGACGGGGTACGTCAATGGGGTAAATTCTTGGTGCTGGCAGAAGGTATCTTATGGTATGTTAATCGTTTGCTCCAGAGTGCCGCACTACGTCATGCTGCAAAACATGACCTCATCAACGTGGTCTCGTTGTTACTAGAACAAAGTACAGACGTAGCTACTTCTAACGAGGTACACCTTGCTACCATCTACTAGAGACCATTGTAGTTGTGACTCGTTCATGTCAATATCTTATTATGCTATTGTTTCTGCCGTGATACAGGATGGTGTGACTGCTCTTCTTTATGCTGCTCGCTACGGATACACGGAGGTGGTTTCGTTGTTATTACAACATGGTGCTGATGTAGCTGCTACCGAGAAGGTACGTCCCTGTAGTAACAGGAGATAGAGACGATTGTAGTGGCGATGTCTATACGAGTGTCTGACTTGTTGTGATGGCTTTGTTGTTGTGGTGTTGGTTTTGGTTTGTTTAGGATGGGTGGACCGCTCTTCATTATGCTGCTTCCGACGGATACACGGAGGTGGTTTCGTTGTTATTACAACATGGTGCTGATGTAGCTGCTACCGAGAAGGTACGTCTCTGTAGTAGCAGGAGACAGAGACGATTGTAGTGGCGATGTCTATATGAGTGTCTGACTTGTTGTGATGGCTTTGTTGTTGTGGTGTTGGTTTTGGTTTGTTTAGGATGGCAAGACCGCTCTTCATTATGCTGCTCGCTACGGATACACGGAGGTGGTTTCGTTGTTATTGCAACATGGTGCTGATGTAGCTGCTACCGAGGAGGTACGTCTCTGTAGTAACAGGAGATAGAGACGATTGTAGTGGCGATGTCTATATGAGTGTCTGACTTGTTGTGATGGCTTTGTTGTTGTGGTGTTGTTTTTGGTTTGTTTTAGGATGGGTGGACCGCTCTTCATTATGCTGCTTTCTACGGATACACGGAGGTGGTTTCGTTGTTATTACAACATGGTGCTGATGTAGATGCTACCGAGAAGGTACGTCTCTGTAGTAACAGGAGATAGAGACGATTGTAGTGGCGATGTCTGTATGAGTGTCTGACTTGTTGTGATGGCTTTGTTGTTGTGGTGTTGGTTTTGGTTTGTTTAGGATGGCAAGACCGCTCTTCATTATGCTGCTTTCGATGGCAAAACGGAGGTGGTTTCGTTGTTATTACAACATGGTGCTGATGTAGATGCTACTGAGAAGGTACGTCTCTGTAGTAACAGGAGATAGAGACGATTGTAGTGGCGATGTCTGTATGAGTGTCTGACTTGTTGTGATGGCTTTGTTGTTGTGGTGTTGGTTTTGGTTTGTTTAGGATGGCAAGACCGCTCTTCATTATGCTGCTGTCTACGGATACACGGAGGTGGTTTCGTTGTTATTACAACATGGTGCTGATGTAGCTGCTTCAGACAACGTACGTTCTGGCTAGGGCCAATCTACATTACAGGTATCGTATTCTGAGTTAATGTTTGTGTGATTTGATGTATGCATATGCAGGACGGTCTTACTGTCCTACATGATGCAGTAACAAGTGGCAACACCAAAGTGGTTTCGTTGCTATTGGACAAAGGTGCCAATGCTAATGTACTTTCAAAGGTTTGTCAGTCCAGCCCGAATATCAACGACACCTCTGACTCTTTTCGCTGGTTGCAATTGTTGTTATACACATAGGAGGGCCACAATGCACTCGGTCACACGATTCTAGTGAAACATGACAGTCCAGACGATGACTATCTTGCTGTGATTCGTTTGTTGTGCTCGCAAAAACAAAAAATCAAGTTGCCAGGATCAACTCAAACACCGCCCCTAGAAAACCACCAGTTGGGAATACTAGCATGTGCCCAATACTGGCAAGATCGTTACGAAAAGAATCAGGAGCTGTTGGAAGTTCCCTTGGAAGTCGTTAAGGGCGGAGAAGACGCTGTCAAATCGTATCTAGCTGACCTGGAGAAAACGGGTGCAAGTGAATTAATCTATCGACAGAAGATTTGCGTCGTTGGTCCAAGCACTTGGGGAAAGACCAGCCTCATTAGATCGATGACTGAAGAAGCCCCAGTTAACATCTCTCTCGCTGATCGAACGATTGGCATCGACTTGTTTTCAATGAAGTTTACGGGAGAGGGAGATCCAAACGCGACGGAGGTGAAACAACACGATGTTATGTTTTGGGATTTCGCTGGCCAAGAAGTCTATCATGTGTCACATGCTTCTTCTCCAGGCGCACACTATATCTAGTATGCATCGACCTGCAAGCCTACGACAAAATGCTTAAGGATGCCGATGCCGAGGAGAACTCGAAGAAGTCCATCATGGAACCCGAAAGGATCAAGCAGCGATTCTTCGAGAAACAAATTCTCCGCTGGATGGTTTTGATCTTGTTTCGCCAACCAGATGCCCAGTTCAAGCTAATCGGGACTAAACATGATCTGGTGTTGGATGATGCTTCACGAATTGCTGTTGATAACGATGTCAAACTTCGCTTGAATAATTTCCTGGATGGTCGAGATGGTACTGGAAAGATAACGGCAGATGTGGTAAGCTCGCTGAAGAAAGAGTTGAACCTGGATGATCGGGATGGTTCTGGAAAGATTACAGCAGATGCGTTTAGCTCCCTAAGGAAAGAGGTGAACCAGGAACTTGTGACAGCTGGTAGAGGCGACTTGAAATCCGTGAAAGCAGCCATCCAGCAGGTCATCTTCACCAAAACAAATCTCAGCTTTAAGATGCCAGCAACGTATACCAAAGTCCTCGAGCATATCAAAAGTTTGCGCAGAACTGCCGCTACCGGTACACAACAAGATCAAATGCGTAAAGTAATCATGCCCGTCAACAAGCTGTGCAATGACTTAATGAAAATTCCAGGTCTCAAAGACGCAAACTGTCAGGCAATTCTACCAGTGCTGCACGATCTTGGAGATATCTTGTGGTACGAAGGGAGAGACAATAAGCTGGACGAACTGGTGATTTTAGACCCCTCCGTCATGCTCGACCTCGTCCGCGAGGTCGTTGATCACAACTATGAAAACGAAACCGACGAAAGATACAAAGCGCTTTCGCGTGACGGTACACTACCTCATTCGTTGTTGGTGACATTTCCATCGTGGAAATGCTTGATCAGCATGGGTAAAGCTGATGAGATAGTGTACCTATTCAAGCGTTTACTGCATCACTTAAATTTGGTGTATCCGGTAAACGACATGGAGAGTATTGACGAGGCAGATATAATCGTGCCAATGTACTGGAAGGCGCGAAAACGAGCTAAAAAAGCTCTCAAACCGTTGACACGGCAAGAGACGATTCTGGTAAAGAATTTTGGTGGTAATTTGTATATCGCAAAATGGCGGTACTCGTTACCCATTGCCATTTCAGAGGCAGTGTTCGTGAATTTTGTGGTAAAGTGTTATCGCCCTTACGTCCATCGCGAAGTTCGAGAAACACACTTTGAGAGTAGTGTTCGCGATGAGTTTCACACCGCCATCTATCTTCGTGCAAATGAAACTGAGCACTACGATGATATCGTGATAGAAGTTGCGGCAGCTACGAAGAAGTTGGCATGGGCCGAAATGATGTACTTTGTCATTGATATGGAGAGTATCCTGAAAAAAGACTACCCTGGATTAACCAAGTATGCGAAACTCCAGCGGTGCATTATTGATGATGAACAGAAGGTCCGAGACGTCAATTATCTGTTGGAAGGGTCTGTGGACGCGGCACGACTGCAACAGACAAAAACGCCATGGTTACCTCCAGATTTCGACTGGTTCATCCAGAAAGCGTGGGAAAATCGAGATGTGTTTGACAAACTCCATTTGCGTCATCAACTGGAAGTGTTAAAAAAGCTTGTCGTCGCCAAAGATAAGCGCCGTTTACCTGCGCTATGGTCATTAGCGTATCCTAAGGAGGGGGAACCCATTGAGATACGCATTCATAGTGATTTTTCGGGCAAGCGCTGGCATGAACCCTTGAAGATCCAGATTACAGACAACTTCTTCACAAAGCATGCCCAATTTTTCCAGGTATTTTTCCTCTGCCTTAGTCTAGGGAGCTAGTACTAACTCTGATGCCGTGAAGGTGGGTATTTCTGTGCTCTCGGTTGTATCTGCGGCTATTCCCATCCCTGTGGCTAGTGCTGCTGCCGCTCAAGTTCTAGTTGGTACGACTGCTTTTCAACGTTTGAGGGTAACTTTTCTGACACTTGTATCATGTATTTTCCAGAAACGAAAGCAGCCCTAAGTCAAGCGACCACGGTCAAAGACATTTTAGACCGAGCTCATGCCGGTCCAGGCGATAAGAAGTTGTCAAACGAGTTGGATATGGGGCCAGCAGAACGGAAGGAGTTTCTACTGGCATTGTTAGCGGAACATGAGCCACCGCTAAACGAACAAACAATCGGAGATGCCTGCAAGTTGTGTCGTGTTGCCACAGAAGATGGTCAATACATCTGGGTGAACCAAGAAGAGTTGGACCAACTGAAGAAACATATCAAGTGTGAACCAGAACCCTACGTACCAATCAATCCCACGACAATATCACTTCGTATCATTAATGCGACAGGATGTTGGGATGCGAAGATCTTCACGAAAATGTACTGCGAATGGAAGCTGTCTCCTGGAATGAAGGACTCAGACGTCATCATCAATCGAAATGTCACGGAGAAAGCAGCGATTACGAGCACAGGCGCAACTTGGAGATCGAATGTTGAGAATCTGGACGTGGAATCCATGGAGGCGTTGCGCAACTGTACACTACAGGTTTGGGTGAAGCAGACGCGTCGCCTGACAGGCTGCTTCAGGTTTGTAATCCGCTGAAATTTGCTGTGTTGCCTTACACCTAACTGAATGTGTTGAATGCACAAATGATAGGGACGACAAGGTGATTGGCCAAGGCAAGAAGCAACTCGACGTTCGTGTTGATGAAGATTGCGGCAGAAACCAAACCATCGATGTCCCGATCGATGTGGGTAAAGCTCGCACGGTGAACTGCCAGATCACAATCAAATTTGAATGACGGTAGCAGGTGTCGTGCTCAATCAATACATACTACGTTTTAGTTGGCTAGTTGTGTGTACTGGGCAAGCGAGGCACACGAAAGTACATTCATTGTAGCTATTGTAAATCATACTTCCCAGTCTTGACGGCATTCTCGTCTATTGACCTATGCGTCTCCATCGCCCGCCATAAACACCAAGTGTGTACTCCTACAAACCTAAATGTTGCTATAAACCATTCCAAACAAACAGGATGTAGTGCTTGGAGACTGTGGGGGGGAACCAAAAGCGTGATTCCTCCGATCAAAGGCTACAATGCTACTCACAACGACAACAGCAGCCCATATATAATAAATATTACGATTCTGCGAGATGTTTGACAGCGTGGCGAGAATAGTTGCTGAGTAGATTGTCCAGACCTTTACGCGGTATTGGCAAAATACTGCAGAGATCAAGAAAACGGGCTCGACTAATGCTAAGATCATGTTGATACTTCAGAGACTGTGAATCAAATGCTGTGGCAGACGGAAACGAAACCACAATCGTTCAGATTTCGGCATCTCAGCTAGCAACGCTAGTGTTGTGCTCAAGGCGTACCCGGCACTAAAGAGGCTAGCGATCGAATCGACTGTCATAAGAACAACAGGCCCCAATGGCACTACATCAACTCGGCTGTGTATGGGGACGTGTGTTCTGGGGATCTGTGGCCGAGTACTGTCCACTACTGCAATCTATTGAGATGAAGGACTGCTCGATCTATGACAATTTCAATATTTAGTCTGTCAGTGTCTCTAAGATCGAGCGTTGTTAGTGCTGTCGAGTCTGAAGCATTTGAATCTCTCGAGTTCTGTGCCACTCGACTCACAGGAAAAGGCATTATTCTCATTCAAAACTAATTTGATGCTGTTTGAGTTCGTGAGGAACCTCAAAAGAATAGCTGGTCATATTTGAAAGGAGACTGACAAATATGGGAGCAGCTATCACTTCTCGACGATCGGATCGAATATCATCGTGTCGAAAGCCAAGACGACGAATCTGAACCAAATCTAACCAAGGCTTGAGCAGAACTGAATGAAAATGTAAGGCATTATGCCAAGGGATTAGCGAAAATGAAGGTGAAACTTCATCGTTCATGCACTTTCCTTGAGTTGAAAACCTGACGAGCCATTGTAGGTTATTTGGTCTCATCCTTTGCCTGTACGGGAGGTGTCACGAGATCTGTGGAGCCGAATTTCTGAATCACCACAAGAGAAGAATTAGTCCATGACTACATGAGTTGATCAATTGAAAGCACGTCGAGTACCTCGGCAAAGTCAGTAAATCCTCCAGCAAGAACACGAACGTGAGTCTTGACCCCCGCTGCCTCAGCTCGTTCGATGAAACGAAGTGCACACGTCGGTCCTCGAGTGTTGCTGCGGCCACAATGGAAAACGATGTTCTGCTTGTCTCCAAATTTCGCGACCAAAGCGTCAACATCGACATCCTCTTGGAATGTTGCAGAGGGCAAGTGCTCAGCATCCGCAATGTGACCTAGTAGTTCGTAGTCTTCGTTGCGGACGTCCACCACTATTGGATGTTCATCATCCGAGCGCAAGGCAGTAGCCAATTCCTCAGCCGAGATGCGCTCAACAGCCAGAAGTTCCTCAGCAGTCGGCATTGTTGATGTGCGGCTCTGCTAATCGGAAAATGATGCTCAGTAGGTTAGATGAAATCACACTAGAATAGCAAGCCCTCATCTGGACATATAGGAGAGACCTGCTGACCTCGTATCCAAGCAAAAGACCAATAGGACCTGCAAATAAGGTGTCCGTGTCAAGATGAGTTCTTCAGATGGTCGGTATTGGTGAAAGCCACATCCTCCGACGCCTATCGTAGCCTTGGACAAAATCTATGTGTCACGAGTTTCTTGAATTAAATTCAAGCTAATCAAGCCCTACCTCATCGTGAACCCATCTACTTGTACTGCAGAAGACAAATGGTTGGTGTTATCTTGTTCATGCCCCAATCGTAATAGGAAAACATGATAGGTCTTTGAGGTCTACGATCACAATCGTTGACGTTTCGGAGAAAGATGGCACGGTAATTAGTCGTACTTGCTGGTTCTTGGATCCTGTTTGAAAATGCATCGCAGCATAATGTTAGAGACTGGGTCGTCAGACAATAGGCACAAGTGGTATCCATACCTTTAACTAAGCGTGTGCTGAAGCGTGGCTGATTTCCCGAAAAGTACACGTGTGGGCAGGTTTCGAGGATGAACGGGTCCTCATTAGCCATGGGGAAGCATGCCAAGAGGTCAGGAGCAGTAGGGGCAGCGTGACGCCACTCGTCACACACCGCTGTAGATAGTCTAGCGCTCGCTCCTGTTCTTGTTGCTCCTTGTCTTCATCTGTTGCCATATTTGCATCGCCCTCTGCGTCGTCATCGTCACTTTCGGGAAGTGTGCACTGCAGCAGACTATGCAGTGGCTGACCGGCATCTCCAAACAGCTGAACCCCACCAACCTGCGCTTCGTACGGGTTTGTGACACATCGGAACGACTTGAAGTGTGAGCTGCGTGGAAACAAACACGGATGGAAGCTCTGCTGTGGCAGCGTGTAGTTGCTGGGGTCCGACGCTCCCGGCATCAAGTCCACACACATGGCCGCAGCCAAGGTTGACACCAACTCGTCTGCATTCTTCAGTGGTTCTCCTTTCAGAGCCAATTCCTCCGCCGTCTTTCGCTTAATCGTCGGCACATGAACATCCCCTTCATCAGCTTCAATCACATTACCCACTACAACTGTCCGTACAATCTTCGCGACAAACTCCCGTTCCTTCTCACCCCCTAGTCTTCCAGCCAAATAGTCCACTAAAAGGTGATTCCGTAGTGGTTGACTGTCCTTATTGCGGCCGATACAAAGGCCTGACACCAAAGCCACATATTCACTCTCCTGTCTCTCAGGAAGTGGATGTTGAGGTGGAAACGACGGTAGAAATACCTCAGTCACGTGGAATTGTCCTCCAGTTCCGTCCCGAGGGACACGACCACGTACGCCAAGGACGACGCCCGTGACGAACCTGGCCACGTCAATGTCTCCCACGAGCTGCACACGTCCACTCTCGTCCTCCAGTAGCAGCTCATCGTCCTTGGTAGCCAATGGTTTATTGATTTTCTCAATGGGCGTGACGCCTGACTCACTAGTGAGAGCGTCGAACAGATCTGGCTTGGCTTCCAGGACCTTGAGCAGCGTCCTAACGAGTACACACTCCTGACCGTCCGCCTTGAGGTCGATGACCTTGGACAGCACAGGCACACGGCCGTCTGTGTGTTCTTGGACTTGGACGGTCACTACATCTCGGAGCTGCTGCAACCGACTCACGTAAATGTGTGAGAACCTTGTTTTTAAACTATTTTATATAAAATAGCATCGAGTCTATAAAGTTTTCTCTGACAATCTTGATAATGAAATCACTTTTGCATGTCAGCAAGAATTTGGACACCAGTGTTACTGTAACCCCCACTCTAAACTAGGAAAAAATCATCGGTTTGACTCTTAATCTGCAACGAACAGGATGGACATGACCATTCCTCCAACTTATTAGCAAACCAGGATGTGACAAGGTAACACGAGCACCTTGCTGAGAGGAAGTGTGCTATCAAGAGTTTAGTAACTCTAAGTGAACGACAGTTCATGTGACGGGGTCACACGAGCACCTTGCTTAGAGGAAGCGTGCTATTAAGAGTATACAAACTCTAAGTGAACGGCAGTTCACTAGTCCCTGGTCTGAGGGGACTTAATAGCCAGTTTAGAGTAGATTTTAGACTGATTTATTTATAGTTAATTAGGTCCATTTGGCCTGTAATACAAATTACTAATTAACTATACTTTATCGTAATTATGCATATAAAAGGTAGGTTTAATGTTATTGGTTGGCCCTCAGCCACCGAACCTACGTGGCAGTGGTGTGGCTCACACCACAGTGTGGCCCACACCACTCCATCAGAGTATTAAAACAAATACTCGCAGAAGTATATCTACTTCTAAAGGCGGTACCCTTTCTGGGGTACCCCTTTCATGTAACCCCGTTACAGTTCACAAGTCCCAGTCTAGTCCCTAGTCCCTGGTCTTAGGGCCAGTAGGAAGTAAATTTTAGACTGATTTATTTATAGTTAATTAGGTCATTTGGCCTGTAATACAAACAACTAACTAACTATAGTTTGTCCTATATATGCATTTTAAAAGTAGGTCAAATACTATTGGTTGGCCCTTAGCCATCCGACCTACGTGGCAGTGGTGTGGTCCACACCACCCATGACAGAGTTTTCACAAAACGAATACTCACAGAAGTATATCTACTTCCAGAGGGAGTACCCTATCTGGGGTACTCCTCATGTAACCCTGTTACATCCTCCCCCACTTAGATTAGACTTACACCCTCAACCAATGAGGAGATAGGAAGAGAGCGCCGCTCTCTTTCCTTCTCTTGTCGATACCCATAGACGAGCCACCATTGTGGCTTTGCGGCTTTCATTAAGCCTTTCAACGCTTTCAAGACACTCGAGGTTTCCACGTCAACCTCTTCGAAGATACCTAAGAAGGCAAGCACCCGCGGCGCTTCAGCGCCTTCTAAGTCTACGGCCGCGAAGTCGAAGACTACTAAGGACAAGTCGAAAGACAAGGCCACTCCGCGCAAGGAAGACAGCAAGGCGGCTTCCAAGGCAGCCAGCAAGCTTACCGATGCTGCTGCCACAAGAGGAGGGACCAACGATGCAGTCGCTCACAATCCTTGTCGCCCGACGACAGGCCGAACCCTCGGTTCGCCTATCGGAACCACATTCCTGGGGCGGAGTCCCCTGACTTCGACATCCCAATGATCACGGGATCGGAGTCCGATGAGAACACCACGGGATCCACCAAGGATCCTACTCCTTCACAGGACGCTCCTGTTGATGATTCTGAATCATCAGAAGCTAAGGCGGCTTCGACGAACTCGCCTGCCAAGATCCTGACCTTAGCCGAAGGTAAGGCTCGAGCCCAAGCTGCGAAAGCAGCTTCTTCAAAACGGGCTGACGAGGGTGCTGCTGCTCCTAAGAAGCGCGTAGCCCCTGACTCTCCTTCTCGTGAGTCTGGCCTACCGAAAGGTTACCATAACCTATTGACACGAGGCGGTTTCCAGAAATTTGCCGACGACGTGCCGTCACCTCTGCGACTCGGAGTTTGTATTGGACTGTAATTGGTGGATGACTTGGATGCGGCGCAGCTATACTCGTGTGACACGGGTGGCGACGGTGGGAGAAAAGTGATGTTATGGGATGAATCCAGTGCTTGACCGCAGACGGGCCCAACTGGTTGGAAGTGTGATTCCTGGGAGTGCACACACAGGGTGCAAAAAACACTCGGTCCAGCCGCGGACTTTCCCTTACGATGAGTGCCTAAAGTCTGGCGGAAAGTGTCTCTGGCGAATGTATCCCAGAGTACACCTCATCTTGCTGTGGACCAGAGTAACGACAAAGGATCATATTACCCTGAGAAAATCAACCCACTACCCCCGTGATCATGCGCAGGTGGTCACTAAACCCGCTAAGTGCTTGGATTTACGGAGATATATGTGAGTCTGTGACGCAGCAGACCTAATATCCAGAGTACCGCATGATTACCCAGAGTTCACCCCCCTGAGTACGGATGACCCATAGTTCAAGATGAATCTCTGGGTTTGAATCACGAATCCAGACTCTAAATACCAAAACCAAGTGCCTCCCAAGCCAATATCCAAAGATCATTATAAACCCCCAATGACCCCCAGAGTTTCACAGAAATTTCAGGGATGACCCTGAGTGCCACGTGATTCTCTGGATTTCGAGTCAGTCCGAAGCCAGTCTGCGATCAAATGATGTGTGACCTTGAAGGATCATCACGGATGTGTAGACTGGACACTTTCAAGGAATCGAGAGGGAATCCCGTGTCATACTAGACCAAGACCAAGGACCCGCATTTGGCACTTTTGAAGCCTGACAACAATGGAATCGCAAGTCGATCGCAAGTTTGGACCGCTGAACCCAAGGTATACTCAAGACAAGATATTCGACCTCAAGCATAGTGAACAGAAGATATTTGCCCTAAGAAGAATGCAGAAGATAGAGAGAAAGAGAAGTAGCTGATAAAAAGACAAACAGAGTTCAATTTTCCCTGTACTCCGCAAGTGACTTCGGCCAAGCCTGCCGACGGCAATTCCGGAGGACCCGAGACTACGACCGCGGGACGCTAAGGGCACATCAACGGTGAAGGACGACCGTCTGTGTGGACTCCTTCAAACTCAAGTCCAGTTAGGTGGGGACCAGTGACGGCCTTGAGTTTCCTGGAGCGATCCATCTATTCCATATCCTAGTTGGGTCACTTGCTGTGCTCGTGATAGCCCATTTCATATTCTCGAAGTGTATTCTGGGGTGCTAGGTAGTCGTCTCCAGGATTTTGAATTGACTGCTTGTGTGAAGGGAAGGTTATTGATAGTGATTGTATTTCCTCCTGTATTGGAGGTGGTGCGCGTTTGTGTGAGTCTCAGGGGAGCTAGACCCCTGAATTTAGGACTCGAGTGAGCCTAGTGTAGGAGTGACCCACCGTCCGAGGGTCCAAAAGAATAAGTGACGGCTAGTTGTAGTGTTTGTATACTCTGTATTTGTTGATTTTATCAAGCTAAGAGGGCATTGGGGTAAGGTGTCTTCTAAGTTCCAAGTCCCGGAGTTGACTGAAATCCTGGACCCTGAATCTGTGATATTCTGGGTTTCGGGTGATCGGATTCTCTGGGTTTGCCTTTTGGTGTGGAGGTGCGTTCTGGATTAGACGTGCACTCCGGCACTTCATCAAGGCTACACTTACAATCGGTGGAGTGCCGTTCCGTCGAAGACAAACAAGCCGACAGGGATTACACAAGGTACCCACGCCAACCAAGGGGAGTGATTCTCTGGGTTTAAAGCTTCGCGGCTGCGAACCTCTGGATCAATCGCCTTGCTGTTGACTCTCAAGTCGATTCTCTGGGTCTATACCCTGAGGAACATCTTGGGCTGCGCTATACAAACCCCTGGGCGATAAAGGTTTCATCGGCCTCGCCACACTATTCGACTTCTCTTCGGATGAGACCGAAAAGGAGGGGGGCGTTACTGAGCCCTAAGAGATCTCCAATGATCTCGACGAGCAGTAGGAGCGCTACCAAGCCCGTTCAACCGCAAGGCGCCTCAGAGGTAGCATCCTCTGCGCCTCCCACGCCGGTATATCCTCGCAGATACTATCCACCGGATGCGTGGTCTGGGTCTCCCATGTTCCTGGAGCACCTCAAGGCCCTCGTGGTCTTAACCATGGGCGCTCTTCACGCGGCACATATGAGTATGCCTTGGTTCAGGCCGAACCGCTCTTTGTCAATGACATCGAGGCCGCTAGGCGTGTGCTGCTTGCACCACACCGAATTACGCTCAAGGAATTCGCGAGTCTCCGGAAGAAACCGGAAGGCCGAGGTGGGTTCTTCCCCGTGTGGGTACCCATGGGTACAGCCCGAGAACACAACGACTCAATCCCATGCAGTAGACCTGTTCTGGAGATGGGTCTCCTTAAAGAACTTTACAGTTCAGGAGTTAAAAGAACGCCGAGAAGATCGTTTGCTGTCCTACTTCTTGGACCAGCGCGGTCTTCGCATCGAGTTTACCCACTTAATTGCTAACTGGTAACTCCACACCTTAATGGAGGGACGATGGCGAAGTGGTTCTGACATCGCAAGATCGTAGGGATCCTCTTGCACACGGTGCCCGAACTGCCGATTAACGGAGGTGGTACTCCGATCTTCCGTGAAGTCACCTAATCGCACCTTGTGCATCCGTGGGTGGGACTAGATCGCTCTTCGGATGATCTCTGAAGGCGCGCTTGTTATTGATCTTGGGCTGTCTGACAGGACAGCAGGAGTGGTGGCAGCAGCGGGGATAGTTCTGCTCGCTGCGCCGGGAAGATATGGAGCCTTCTTGGGTGTCCTTGATCGATCTCGACTTGGCCAATGCCGATCTTGGCTGGGGGTATCTTGTGGTTGGTGTATGGCCTTTTCTAATACGTGCTTGCCGCTTCCTATAGCGGGGTCTTGATATGAGGGTTGACGAGCGTCCAACCAAGTGATCTGAGCGCAAGAACTCTACTTGGTGTCGATCGTGGTCTTGCGTACCGTCGGGAGGGCCAATATTGTATATCCGTCCCCGGAATAGCGTAGATGAAGAGGACTTGTGTAGTAGAAGGTAAAATCAACTCTGAATTAAATGTTCCTATGTTTCCCTTCTGTGTCTATCCATACTGCATTGGCTTCATAATATCTATTATAAAACCATTATCGATACTACCTGTCGAGATAGATACCGTGTGGGTACAATCGGATTGGGCGGACTTTCACTGATCACTATATAGAGCGCCATAGATGGGGTCACCCTCGATTTCGATTGACGGGACGGGATCGAAGTCTGGAAACTTCCTATTTGTTTCACCACAGGACTTAGACAACAATCTAAGTCCAGCACTCATGATGAGCGCAGATACGGTTCTGTCAATCCGGTAACGGACACTATAAGGCGACTTGGAAGGCGCTGACTACTTACGCCAGGGTTGTTGTTGCTGATCCCAGATCTCAACAGCCTTCGGGCAGTCAACCCGGAGCCGGTCTTCCGGTTCCCACGAGTTCTGTGATGAGGGGTAACCTCGCCACTTCACAAGCAGCTGGCGCTTCCCATTCGGTACCGTCATACCCTTCGCATGACTCGCGTGGGTACCAGCCTGTATTCCATTCACAGGCTTCGACACCGGCAGCTCCGGTTGTCCAGAAGACTCATCCTCGTTTCGAGGAGGTGTGCTCTCACCTTGGCCTTCCTCCGTCCGAGGAGAAGGACCCAGTGGATCGTGATACCGCTGAAGACGCCCCACGTAGAACGTCGGGTGCGTCGCCATTGACTTAAGAAGGTCAATTGTATAGGTGGCGCTAAGGATGTCAAGGGCCGCGAAGGGCCCAATGGAGCGATGCTTCAACTTGTTGCTCTCTACAGAGCTAATCACCTTTAGCGGTAGCTTTTAGTGTCTAGTAGGACTAATTCACCCCTTTTAAACACACATAAGTTTCCTATTCCATGTTTGTCTGAGTACTCCTTCTGTCTATCTTGGTCCGACGCCATAGCGTCTCTAACCCGGCTGATTAACGTCAGCCTGTCGTCCAAAAACGACGATAACTGTCTTTTTAAAGACTCTGCCTCGTTCTCCGAGACCTGAAAGGAAAAGGCTTTCCGAACCTCTCCCTCACTTACGATAAAGGTATCGGTGCCTCCCCGCAAAGGTAACAACACTTGGGGGTTTCGTAACCCATTCAAGTAGAACGGGGAAACCCCGTTGATGCGTGTACCGCATTGTTGAGTGCAAACTCAACCATAGGAAGCTGGTCCGACCGAGACCGAGGTGACTCAGCACAGATACGCTGAAGAGTGGCTTCTAGCACGCGATTGACGCGCTCTGTCTGACCATCAGTCTGTGGATGGTCAGCAGTTGACACTGTCAACTTAGTTCCCAGACGTTGGAACAGGGTGTCTCAAAACGCCCAACTTGGTCCAAACGTCGTCTTCATCTTGTCCATCGCGAACCACAGCGTGAGGTTCTCTATGTACCAGGAATCGATTTGGCTACTGTAATGACGGCCAGGCATGTCCGGCAGTTACATACCGAGCACGTCCAGTTTCATATCCTTAGGCCACTTCATGCTGCTGAACCCCTCTGCGATGCGAATCTGATGAAGAAAGTGCCACCCCACGCAGCGAGTCCAGCCCTTAAGCCCTTGTACATTTCTTTGCCAGTGAATGGCTCGATGACCACGCGTATTTTGCACATAGTAAGTCGTGGTCTGAATTACTCGGCATGGGTGACGTGTACCCGCCATAAATGTTTTGGCGAATCTGCGTTCTGGCGCTTGAGCTTGTTGTCTCCCAACATCCATTGCTCCTGTAGCGTTCTAGCGTGGAGGCGTGCACGACTTCGTCCTCAAGGGAAGCCATCGACTGATCTCGAGCGCGCCTCCGCGTACGCACGAAAGGTGCTTCTTCCTGAAGAAGCGATCTAAGGTTGATCATCATCCACGAGGCGGCTCTGAAGTCTCTGACGGCAAGCGTCAACATCACCCTTGAGCTCTGCCACCATCTCCAGCACCTTCGAGACATCATCGGCATCATTGGAAGACGCTAACTGCGTCACCATCGCTGAAGATGTTAGTCGGTGTTTGGACTTGGGCAGGGTTGGTCTTCTCCGTCTTTGGGATCGTAATATCTCAAGCGAAGGCGCTTCTTGAGGTGAAGGCTTGTGCTCGAGGAGGAATGTTTTGAAGTGAGATGTGAGTCAAAGCTAACTGTTCTTGTTTCTACATGTACGTCCCTAGTGTCCTTTGAGCGAGTAGTCCTGAGCACGCAGCCAGTCACACATCGTCCAAAAATCACAGCTGCCGGTTGAGCCCAGCCTGCACATCGTGCACGGAGCACGATGGCGTGATTATCGAAAACATGGATCTCTAGCCCAGCTTCCAACAATCTACTGACCCGTTAGCTCTGAGTTTAGATGAAATGTCTCCGATCTAGATGCGAACTCGGTTGCGCATCAGCGTTGCGTTTACCAGATTGGATGCTGATGTGAAATTGGGCATTCTGGCTTGAACTCCTTTAAATCCAACGTTTTGCTGTCGTTACTATTTAGCCATACTTTGTGCAACGTAAAATCTAGTCGAACTTGATTGGCTGGCTATCAGCCACTTCATCTCCAATTGGTGGTGTTTACCACATAGAAGTACTCCCTAAGTGGATACTCTGAAGTAGTCCACTTCGGAGATGTACCCATTTTAGGGTACCTCTTGTAACCCAATTACACTGTAATTTACAGAGCCAAATAACGAGCAGACCTGCAGAGTGATGGTCAGAGCATGGGGCAACGATGTGGTGGTAGTTGGCTCGGTGAAGACTGAAAAAGACAACAGAACTGGAGAGAAATCATCGCAGGGGGAAGAGTTCACACTGACGACAGAGTTCTGCTGCGTGGTGATCAGATGAGCCGCCTTCAGTCCAATAGAAATCACTTGAACAAGTCGTTCTGCTAGACTACAATGGGTCTCGTCTGTATATCTGCGTCAAAGGTTGCCAATTCGACTCTCCGTTGGGTTGCAGAAGCTATGGACAAGTTTAAGTCCAGACATTCCTGCACGGAGAATTTGCTGGATCCATGGAGACTCTGCAGTCAGTTGTCAAGTTGCCATCTGCAAAGGACATGGAGGTGGGAGACGGAGTGATAGTTGGACACTTGGAGAGCCTTAACATGATCTATTTATTGTATGCTAGTTGCAGTCTTCACTCGTTGCAGTCGTAGTCCGTGTGGCTGAGAGACGTGAGCAGTGGTTAACAGAACAGGGGGTCCCTGAGGACGTGGTACGTGTCCTGTGTTTGGAAAGAGTGGCAAGAACTGACGTCCATTGTTCAGGGGAAGGAACTAGTCCAAAAGGGAGTGCAGGCTATTCTAGAGTATCTCGAGGAGGAGCAAATTACAAGTGTTACGGTGGGTACTTCGTGGACAGGAGGGTAACGTCCGTGCTGATAGATGGCGAATTATACAGGAGGAGAGGTTGAAAGCAGTATGGAATGAGTCCGAACAAGAAGCAGTGACTGAATTTGTAGCCTTGATTCATCAAGGAATTGACGTCAAGTCATCGGACGGGGTACGTCAATGGGGTAAATTCTTGGTGCTGGCAGAAGGTATCTTATGGTATGTTAATCGTTTGCTCCAGAGTGCCGCACTACGTCATGCTGCAAAACATGACCTCATCAACGTGGTCTCGTTGTTACTAGAACAAAGTACAGACGTAGCTACTTCTAACGAGGTACACCTTGCTACCATCTACTAGAGACCATTGTAGTTGTGACTCGTTCATGTCAATATCTTATTATGCTATTGTTTCTGCCGTGATACAGGATGGTGTGACTGCTCTTCTTTATGCTGCTCGCTACGGATACACGGAGGTGGTTTCGTTGTTATTACAACATGGTGCTGATGTAGCTGCTACCGAGAAGGTACGTCTCTGTAGTAGCAGGAGACAGAGACGATTGTAGTGGCGATGTCTATATGAGTGTCTGACTTGTTGTGATGGCTTTGTTGTTGTGGTGTTGGTTTTGGTTTGTTTTAGGGTGGCAAGACCGCTCTTCATTTTGCTGCTCGCAATGGCGAAACAGAGGTGGTTTCGTTGTTATTACAACATGGTGCTGATGTAGCTGCTACCGAGAAGGTACGTCTCTGTAGTAGCAGGAGACAGAGACGATTGTAGTGGCGATGTCTATATATGAGTGTCTGACTTGTTGTGATGGCTTTGTTGTTGTGGTGTTGTTTTTGGTTTGTTTTAGGATGGGTGGACCGCTCTTCATTATGCTGCTCTCTACGGATACACGGAGGTGGTTTCGTTGATATTACAACATGGTGCTGATGTAGCTGCTACCGAGAAGGTACGTCTCTGTAGTAGCAGGAGACAGAGACGATTGTAGTGGCGATGTCTATATGAGTGTCTGACTTGTTGTGATGGCTTTGTTGTTGTGGTGTTGGTTTTGGTTTGTTTAGGATGGCAAGACCGCTCTTCATTATGCTGCTTTCGATGGCAAAACGGAGGTGGTTTCGTTGTTATTACAACATGGTGCTGATGTAGCTGCTACCGAGGAGGTACGTCTCTGTAGTAACAGGAGATAGAGACGATTGTAGTGGCGATGTCTATATGAGTGTCTGACTTGTTGTGATGGCTTTGTTGTTGTGGTGTTGGTTTTGGTTTGTTTAGGATGGCAAGACCGCTCTTCATTATGCTGCTTTCGATGGCAAAACGGAGGTGGTTTCGTTGTTATTACAACATGGTGCTGATGTAGCTGCTACCGAGAAGGTACGTCTCTGTAGTAGCAGGAGACAGAGACGATTGTAGTGGCGATGTCTATATGAGTGTCTGACTTGTTGTGATGGCTTTGTTGTTGTGGTGTTGGTTTTGGTTTGTTTAGGATGGCAAGACCGCTCTTCATTATGCTGCTTTCGATGGCAAAACGGAGGTGGTTTCGTTGTTATTACAACATGGTGCTGATGTAGCTGCTACCGAGAAGGTACGTCTCTGTAGTAGCAGGAGACAGAGACGATTGTAGTGGCGATGTCTATATGAGTGTCTGACTTGTTGTGATGGCTTTGTTGTTGTGGTGTTGTTTTTGGTTTGTTTTAGGATGGGTGGACCGCTCTTCATTATGCTGCTCGCAATGGCGAAACAGAGGTGGTTTCGTTGTTATTACAACATGGTGCTGATGTAGCTGCTACCGAGAAGGTACGTCTCTGTAGTAGCAGGAGGCAGAGACGATTGTAGTGGCGATGTCTATATGAGTGTCTGACTTGTTGTGATGGCTTTGTTGTTGTGGTGTTGGTTTTGGTTTGTTTAGGATGGCAAGACCGCTCTTCATTATGCTGCTTTCGATGGCGAAACAGAGGTGGTTTCGTTGTTATTACAACATGGTGCTGATGTAGATGCTACTGAGAAGGTACGTCTCTGTAGTAACAGGAGATAGAGACGATTGTAGTGGCGATGTCTGTATGAGTGTCTGACTTGTTGTGATGGCTTTGTTGTTGTGGTGTTGGTTTTGGTTTGTTTTAGGGTGGCAAGACCGCTCTTCATTATGCTGCTTTCTACGGATACACGGAGGTGGTTTCGTTGATATTACAACATGGTGCTGATGTAGCTGCTACCGAGAAGGTACGTCTCTGTAGTAGCAGGAGACAGAGACGATTGTAGTGGCGATGTCTATATGAGTGTCTGACTTGTTGTGATGGCTTTGTTGTTGTGGTGTTGTTTTTGGTTTGTTTTAGGATGGCAAGACCGCTCTTCATTATGCTGCTTTCTACGGATACACGGAGGTGGTTTCGTTGTTATTACAACATGGTGCTGATGTAGCTGCTACCGAGAAGGTACGTCTCTGTAGTAGCCGGAGACAGAGACGATTGTAGTGGCGATGTCTATATATGAGTGTCTGACTTGTTGTGATGTCTTTGTTGTTGTGGTGTTGGTTTTGGTTTGTTTTAGGATGGCAAGACCGCTCTTCATTATGCTGCTTGCAAAGGCAAAACGGAGGTGGTCTCGTTGCTATTACAACATGGTGCCGATGTAGCTGCTTCAGACAATGTACGTTCTGGCTAGGGCCAATCTACATTACAGGTATCGTATTCTTAGTTAATGTTTGTGTGATTTGATGTATGCATATGCAGGACGGTCTTACTGTCCTACATGATGCAGTAACAAGTGGCAACACCAAAGTGGTTTCGTTGCTATTGGACAAAGGTGCCAATGTTCATGTACTTTCAAAGGTTTGTCAGTCCAGCCCGAATGTCTACGACTCCTCTGATGCTTTTCGCTGGTTGCAATTGTTGTTATATACACACAGGAGGGCCACAATACACTCGGTCACATGATTCTAGTGAAGCATGACAATCCAGACGATGACTATCTTGCTGTGATTCGCTTGTTGTGCTCGCAAAAACAAAAAATCAAGTTGCCAGGATCAACTCAAACACCGCCCCTAGAAAACCACCAGTTCGGAATGCTAGCATGTGCCCAATACTGGCAAGATCGTCATGAAAATAATCAGGAGCTGTTGGAAGTTCCCTCGGAAGTCGTTAAGGGCGGAGAAGACGCTGTCAAGTCGTATCTAGCTGACCTGGAGAAAACGGGTGCAAGTGAATTAATCTATCGACAGAAGATTTGCGTCGTTGGTCCAAGCACTTGGGGAAAGACCAGCCTCATTAGATCGATGACTGAAGAAGCCCCAGTTAACATCTCTCTCGCTGATCGAACGATTGGCATCGACTTGTTTTCAATGAAGTTTACAGACGAGGGAGATCCAAACGCGACGGAGGTGAGACAACACGATGTTATGTTTTGGGATTTCGCTGGCCAAGAAGTCTATCATGTGGCACATGCAGTATTCTTTTCCAGACGTACACTATATCTAGTATGCATCGACCTGCAAGCCTACGACAAAATGCTTAAGGATGCCGATGCCGAGGAGAACTCGAAGAAGTCCATCATGGAACCCGAAAGGATCAAGCAGCGATTCTTCGAGAAACAAATTCTCCGCTGGATGGTTTTGATCTTGTTTCGTCAGCCAGATGCCCAGTTCAAGCTAATCGGGACTAAACGTGATCTGGTGCTGGATGATGCTTCACGAATTGCTGTTGAAAACGACGTCAAACGTCGCTTGAATAAATTCCTGGATGGTCGAGATGGTACTGGGAAGATAACGGCAGATGTGGTAAGCTCGCTGACGAAAGAGTTGAATCTGGATGATCGAGATGGTACCGGAAAGATTACAGTGGACGCCTTTGGTTCCCTCAAGAAAGAGGTGAACCAGAAGCTTGTGACAGCTGGTAGAGGCGACGTGGAATCCGCGAAAGCAGCCATCCAGCAGGTCATCTTCACCAATAGAAATCTCAGTTTTAAGATGCCTGCAACGTATACTAAAGTCCTCGAGCATATCAAAAGTTTGCGAAGAACTGCCGCTACTGGTACACAGCAAGATCAAATGCGTAAAGTAATCATGCCCGTCAACAAGCTGTGCAATGACTTAATGAAAATTCCAGGTCTCGAAGACGCAAACTGTGAGGCAATTTTACGGGTGCTGCACGATCTTGGAGATATTTTGTGGTACGAAAGGGGCGGTGATAATTTGGAGGAAATGGTGATTTTAGACCCCTCCATCATGCTTGACCTCGTCCGCGAGGTCGTTGATCACAACTATGAAAACGAAATCGACGAAAGATACAAAGCGCTTTCGCGTGACGGTACGCTACCTCATTCGTTGTTGGTGACATTTCCAACGTGGAAATGCTTGAGCAGCATGGGTAAAGCTGATGAGATAGTGTATCTATTCAAGCGTTTACTGCATCACTTAAATTTGGTGTATCCGGTAAACGACATGGAGAGTATTGACGAGGCAGATATAATCGTGCCAATGTACTGGAAGGCGCGAAAACGAGCTAAAAAAGCTCTCAAACCGTTGACACGGCAAAACACGATTCTGGCACAGAATTTTAGTGGTGATCTGTATGTCGCAACGTGGCGTTACTCGTTACCCATTGCCATTTCAGAGGCAGTGTTCGTGAATTTTGTGGTAAAGTGTTATCGCCCTTACGTTTATTGCAAAGTTCGAGAAACACACTTTGAGAGTAGTGTTCGCGATGAGTTTCACACCGCCATCTACCTTCGTGCAAACGAAACGGGACACTATGATGATATCGTGATAGAAGTTGCGGCAACCAAGAAGGAGATGGCATGGGCTGAAATGATGTACTTTGTCATTGATATGGAGAGTATCCTGAAAAAAGACTACCCTGGATTAACCAAGTATGCGAAACTCCAGCGGTGCATTATTGATGATGAACAGAAGGTCCGAGACGTCAATTATCTGTTGGAAGGGTCTGTGGACGCGGCACGACTGCAACAGACAAAAACGCCATGGTTACCTCCAGATTTCGACTGGTTCATCCAGAAAGCGTGGGAAAATCGAGATGTGTTTGACAAACTCCATTTGCGTCATCAACTGGAAGTGTTAAAAAAGCTTGTCGTCGCCAAAGATAAGCGCCGTTTACCTGCGCTATGGTCATTAGCGTATCCTAAGGAGGGGGAACCCATTGAGATACGCATTCATAGTGATTTTTCGGGCAAGCGCTGGCATGAACCCTTGAAGATCCAGATTACAGACAACTTCTTCACAAAGCATGCCCAATTTTTCCAGGTATTTTTCCTCTGCCTTAGTCTAGGGAGCTAGTACTAACTCTGATGCCGTGAAGGTGGGTATTTCTGTGCTCTCAGTTGTATCTGCGGCTATTCCCATCCCTGTGGCTAGTGCTGCTGCCGCTCAAGTTCTAGTTGGTACGACTGCTTTTCAACGTTTGAGGGTAACTTTTCTGACACTTGTATCATGTATTTTCCAGAAACGAAAGCTGCCCTAAGTCAAGCGATCACGGTCAAAGACATTTTAGACCGAGTTCATGCCGGTCCAGGCGATAAGAAGTTGTCAAACGAGTTGGATATGGGGCCAGCAGAACGGAAGGAGTTTCTACTGGCGTTGTTAGCGGAACATGAGCCACCGCTAAGCGAACAAACAATCGGAGATGCCTGCAAGTTGTGCCGTGTTGCCACAGAAGATGGTCAATACATCTGGGTGAACCAAGAAGAGTTGGACCAACTGAAGAAACATATCAAGTGTGAACCAGAACCCTACGTACCAATCAATCCCACGACAATATCACTTCGTATCATTAATGCGACAGGATGTTGGGATGCGAAGATCTTCACGAAAATGTACTGCGAATGGAAGCTTTCGCCTGGAATGAAGGACTCAGACGTCATCATCAATCGAAATGTCACGGAGAAAGCAGTGATTACGAGTACAGGTGCAACGTGGGGATCGAATGTTAAGAATCTGGACGTGGAATCCATGGAGGCGTTGCGCAACTGTACACTACAGGTTTGGGTGAAGCAGACGCGTCGCCTGACAGGCTGCTTCAGGTTTGTAATCCGCTGAAATTTGCTGCGTTGCCTTGTAACTAACTGAATTTGTCAAATGCATAAATGATAGGGACGGCAAGGTGATTGGCCAAGGCAAGAAGCAACTCGATGTTCGTGTTGATGAAGATTGCGGCAGAAACCAAACAATTGATGTCCCGATCGATGTGGGTAAAGCTCGTATGGTGAACTGCCAGATCACAATCAAATTTGAATGACGGTAGCAGGTGTAGTACTCAATCAATCAATACATACTACGTTTTAGTTGTCTAATTGCGACCTGTACTGCGCAAGCGAGGCACACAAACCCCAGTATATTAACCATCCATTCGTGGTGTTTGCTCTGAAGGACATCCATTGTAGCTTTTGTAAAATATACTTCCCAGTCTTGACGGCATTCTCGTCTATTGTTCACTGCACAAAGCATGTACTTTACGTAGTATGCACGAGCGAAGTGTGTACTCCTATCTTCAGACCTTCAGTAGAACATTCCAAACAGGTCGAAGGTACTTAGAGGTTGTGGGGAGAACCAAAAGCGTGGTTCCTCCGGCCAAAGGCTACATGGCTACCCACAACGACAATACATCCCATACATATCATAGTACGATTCTAGAGCGAGATGTTTGATACCATGACAAGAATATTTGCTGAGTAGATCTTCCAAACCTGTACGCGGTATTGGCAAAATACATTGTATCAACTCGGCTGTGCGTGGGGACGAGTTCTGGGGAGCTGTGGCCGAGTACTGTCCACTAATGCAATCCATTGAGATGAGGGACTGCTCGAGCTACGAGAATTTCAATATTTAGTCTGTCGTGGTCTTTCAGATCGAACGTTGTTAGTGCTATTGAGTCTGAAACATTTGAAATCTCTCGAGTTCTGTGCCACTCGACTCACAGGAAAAGGCATCATTCTCATTCAAAACTAATTTGATGCTGTTTGAGTTCGTGAGGAACCTCAAAAGAATAGCTGGCCAAATTTGAACTCTAAGAGGAGACTGACAGATGTGGGAGCAGCTATCACTTCACCCTCGTTTGCTAATTGCAGTACAACGGATGGGTGAAATTGTTGCGGAGGCTCGACGATCGGATCGAATATCATCGTGTCGAAAGCCAAGACGACGAATCTGAACCAAATCTAACCAAGGCTTGAGCAGAGCTGAATGAATAATGAATTTGGGAAGACCAACCGTGAATGGAGAAGCCAGAATTTGTCATTGGTTACTACAGGTAAGGCATTATACCAAGTGATTAGAGAAAATGAAGGTGAAACTTCATCGTTCATGCCACTTTCGTTGAGTTGAAAACCTGACGAGCCATTGTAGGTTATTTGGTCTCATCCTTTGCCTGTACGGGAGGTGTCACAAGATCTGTGGAGCCGAATTTCTGAATCACCACAAGAGAAGAATTAGTCCATGACTACATGAGTTGATCAATTGAAAGCACGTCGAGTACCTCAGCAAAGTCAGTAAATCCTCCAGCAAGAACACGAACGTGAGTCTTGACCCCCGCTGCCTCAGCTCGTTCGATGAAACGAAGTGCACACGTCGGTCCTCGAGTGTTGCTGCGGCCACAATGGAAAACGATGTTCTGCTTGTCTCCAAATTTCGCGACCAAAGCGTCAACATCGACATCCTCTTGGAATGTTGCAGAGGGCAAGTGCTCAGCATCCGCAATGTGACCTAGTAGTTCGTAGTCTTCGTTGCGGACGTCCACCACTATTGGATGTTCATCATCCGAGCGCAAGGCAGTAGCCAATTCCTCAGCCGAGATGCGCTCAACAGCCAGAAGTTCCTCAGCAGTCGGCATTGTTGATGTGCGGCTCTGCTAATCGGAAAATGATGCTCAGTAGGTTAGATGAAATCACACTAGAATAGCAAGCCCTCATCTGGACATATAGGAGAGACCTGCTGACCTCGTATCCAAGCAAAAGACCAATAGGACCTGCAAATAAGGTGTCCGTGTCAAGATGAGTTCTTCAGATGGTCGGTATTGGTGAAAGCCACATCCTCCGACGCCTATCGTAGCCTTGGACAAAATCTATGTGTCACGAGTTTCTTGAATTAAATTCAAGCTAATCAAGCCCTACCTCATCGTGAACCCATCTACTTGTACTGCAGAAGACAAATGGTTGGTGTTATCTTGTTCATGCCCCAATCGTAATAGGAAAACATGATAGGTCTTTGAGGTCTACGATCACAATCGTTGACGTTTCGGAGAAAGATGGCACGGTAATTAGTCGTACTTGCTGGTTCTTGGATCCTGTTTGAAAATGCATCGCAGCATAATGTTAGAGACTGGGTCATCAGACAATAGGCACAAGTGGTATCCATACCTTAACTAAGCGTGTGCTGAAGCGTGGCTGATTTCCCGAAAAGTACACGTGTGGACAAGTTTCGAAGATGAACGGGTCCTCGTTAGCCATGGGGAAGCATGCCAAGAGGTCAGGAGCAGTAGGAGCAGCGTGACGCCACTCGACACACCGCTGTAGATAGTCTAGCGCTCGCTCCTGTTCTTGTTGCTCCTTGTCTTCATCTGTTGCCATATTTGCATCGCCCTCTGCGTCATCATCATCACTTTTGGGAAGTGTGCACTGCAGCAGACTATGCAGTGGCTGACCGGCATCTCCAAACAGCTGAACCCCACCAACCTGCGCTTCATACGGGTTTGTGACACATCGGAACGACTTGAAGTGTGAGCTGCGTGGAAACAAACACGGATGGAAGCTCTGCTGTGGCAGCGTGTAGTTGCTGGGGTCCGACGCTCCTGGCATCAGATCCACACACATGGCCGCAGCCAAGGTTGACACCAACTCATCTGCATTCTTCAGTGGTTCTCCTTCCAGCGCTAGTTCCTCCGCCGTCTTTCGCTTAATCGTCGGCACATGAACATCCCCTTCATCAGCTTCAATCACATTACCCACTACAACTGTCCGTACAATCTTCGCGACAAACTCCCGTTCCTTCTCACCCCCTAGTCTTCCAGCCAAATAATCCACTAGAAGGTGATTCCGTAGTGGTTGACTGTCCTTATTGCGACCGATACAAAGGCCTGACACCAAAGCCACATATTCACTCTCCTGTCTCTCAGGAAGTGGATGTTGAGGTGGAAACGACGGTAGAAATACCTCAGTCACGTGGAATTGTCCTCCAGTTCCGTCCCGAGGGACACGACCACGTACGCCAAGGACGACGCCCGTGACGAACCTGGCCACGTCAATGTCTCCCACGAGCTGCACACGTCCACTCTCGTCCTCCAGCAGCAGCTCATCGTCCTTGGTAGCCAATGGTTTATTGATTTTCTCAATGGGCGTGACGCCTGACTCACTAGTGAGAGCGTCGAACAGATCTGGCTTGGCTTCCAGGACCTTGAGCAGCGTCCTAACGAGTACACACTCCTGACCGTCCGCCTTGAGGTCGATGACCTTGGACAGCACAGGCACACGGCCGTCTGTGTGTTCTTGGACTTGGACGGTCACTACATCTCGGAGCTGCTGCAACCGACTCACGTAAATGTGTGAGAACCTTGTTTTTAAACTATTTTATAGAAAATAGCATCGAGTCTATAAAGTTTTCTCTGACAATCTTGATAATGAAATCACTTTTGCATGTCAGCAAGAATTTGGACACCAGTGTTACTGTAACCCCCACTCTAAACTAGGAAAAAATCATCGGTTTGACTCTTAATCTGCAACGAACAGGATGGACATGACCATTCCTCCAACTTATTAGCAAACCAGGATGTGACAAGGTAACACGAGCACCTTGCTGAGAGGAAGTGTGCTATCAAGAGTTTAGTAACTCTAAGTGAACGACAGTTCATGTGACGGGGTCACACGAGCACCTTGCTTAGAGGAAGCGTGCTATTAAGAGTATACAAACTCTAAGTGAACGGCAGTTCACTAGTCCCTGGTCTGAGGGGACTTAATAGCCAGTTTAGAGTAGATTTTAGACTGATTTATTTATAGTTAATTAGGTCCATTTGGCCTGTAATACAAATTACTAATTAACTATACTTTATCGTAATTATGCATATAAAAGGTAGGTTTAATGTTATTGGTTGGCCCTCAGCCACCGAACCTACGTGGCAGTGGTGTGGCTCACACCACAGTGTGGCCCACACCACTCCATCAGAGTATTAAAACAAATACTCGCAGAAGTATATCTACTTCTAAAGGCGGTACCCTTTCTGGGGTACCCCTTTCATGTAACCCCGTTACATCCTCCCCCACTTAGGTTGGAAACGCCCCCAACCAATGAGGAGTTAGGAAGAGAGCTCCGCTCTCTTTCCTGTCCTTTGTCGATACCCATCGACGAGCCACCGTTGTGGCTTAAGGCTTTCATTCAGCCTTTTCGCGCGTCCAAGACACCAGGAGGCTTCCACGTCAGCCTCCCAAGATGCCTAAGAAGGCAAACACCCGCGGCGCTTCGGCGCCTTCTAAGTCTAAGACCGCGAGGTCGAAGACTGCTAAGGCCAAGTCGAAAGACAAGGCCGCTCCGCGCAAGGAAGTCCGCAAGGCGGCTTCCGAGGCAGGCAGCAAGCGTACGACTGCTTCTGCCAGCCAAGAAGGGAGTTCGCGACGCAGTCGCTCGCGCTCCCTGTCACCCGACGATAGGCCGAACCCTCGGTTCGCCTATCGGGACCACAGTCCTGGGTCTGAGTCCCCGGAATTTCATATTCCGATCATCACGGGATCAGAGTCCGACGGGGACTCTCCTGGATCCGCTAAGGATCCATCTTCTTCTCAGGATGCTCCTTCACAGGATGCTCCTGCACAGGACGCTCCTTCGCAGGACGCTCCTGTTGATGATAGCGAATCATCAGAGGCAAAGGCAGCTTCGACGAGCTCGCCTGCCAAGAACCTTACCTTGACCGAAGGTAAGGCTCGAGCCCAAGCTGCGAAAGCAGCTTCTCCAAAACGGGCTGGTGAGGGCGCTGCTGCTGCTAAGAAGCGCGCAGCCCCTGGCTCTCCTACGTCAGAGCCTTCAATCGCTAAGGGATTTAAATCCCTGTTCGACTCCTCAGATGAGGAGGAAGAGGAGGGGGCTGTCTCCGAGCCCCGAGAGATCTCCAATGATCTCGATGAGCAGCAAGAGCGTTACCAAACTGCTCAGCTGCAAGGCACTCCTGTGCCTCCCACGCCGGTGTATCCTCGCGGATACTACCCACCGGATGCGGGGTCTGGGTCTCCAATGTTCTTGGAGCACCTCAAGGCCCCTCGTGGACTTAACCATGGGCGCACTTCACGTGGCGCCTATGAGCGTGCCTTGGTTCAAGATGAACCACTCTTTGTCAATGACATTGAGGCCGCTAGGTGTGTGCTGCTTGCACCACACCGAATTCCGTTAAAGGAATTCACTAGTCTTCGAAAGAAATCCGAAGACCGTGGTGGGCTCTTCCCCGTGTGGGGCTACCCTTGGGTACAGCCCGAGAACACCACAACCCAGACCCAGGCAGAAGACCTGTTCTGGAGATGGGTTTCTCTAAAGAACTTCACAGTTCAGGAGTTGAAAGAAACCGGGAAGATCGCCTGCTGTCCTATGTCTTGGACCAGCGAGATCTTCGAATCGAGTTTGCCCACTTAGTCGCTAAGCGGCAACTCCACTCCGTCATGGAGGGACTTAGACTGCTGTCTAAGTCCAGCGCTCAAGATGAGCGCGGGTACGGTTCCGTCAACCCAGGGACCGTACACCGTAAGGCGGCTAAGAAGCCGCGGACTACTTACGCCCCGGCTGTTGATCCCAAATCTCAACAGCCTTCGGGCAGTCAACCCGGAGCCGGTCTTCCGGCTCCCACGAGTTCTGTGACGAGGGGTAACCCCGCCACTTCACAAGCAGCTGGCGCTTCCCAGAGCGCCGCCGCTCCTGGACGACCCGCTCCACATGATAGTGGAGCTCGCCGTTCCGGTCAAGGAGGGCAGGAGGAGCTCTCGCACGCGTTTGAGTACGCGGCTCCTTCTCAGCCGTATCCTTCTGGACCCCATCTTCGGGTCGGGACTCTGTGGGGTCCCTATTAAGTGACGAGGTCCGTCAACTTCGAGATCGCGTTTATGCGATCGAGATAGCCCTTGGGCTTGGACCTGGTGGTCAGGCTGCCTCTCAGGCTGGCAAGCCGGGGACCCTTGAGGTCCTTCGCCAAGACTTGGACGCTCTTGGTCGTGAGACTCATGAGCTCCATGGGCGTGTTGACCGCCGATTTCCGGCTTCCGTCCTGAAGGAACTCCGTCGAAGCTTAGATGTTCTAAGCCATGAGGTGCATGGTCGGATGCCCTCTTATGAGCCGCAGGGGTACTCGTACCACTCGGCTTATGGGTATAGCTCTTACCCGAGCTCTTCCCATTCGGTACCGTCATACCCTTCGTATGACTCGCGTGGGTACCAGCCTGTATATCGTTCGCAGGCTTCGACACCGGCAACTCCGGTTGTCCAGAGAGCTCAGCCTCGTTTCGAGGAGGTGAGTTCTCACCTTGGTCTTCCTCCGTCCGAGAAGGAAGACCCAGCGGATCATGATACCGCTTAAGACGCCCCACTTAAAACGTCGGGTGCGTCGCCATTGACTTTGGGAGGTCAATGGTATACGCCGCGCCATGTCTGGCCAGGACCGCAAAGGGTCCAATGAAGCGGTGCTTCAACTTGTTGCTCCCTACGGAGCTAACCAAGTTTATAGGTAGGTTTTTAGTGTCTAATAACACCAATTCACCCACTTTAAAAACATTTAAGTTTCCTCTTCCTTTGCATCTGAGTACTCCTTTTGTTTGTCTTGGGCCGATGCCATCGCATCTCTAACCCGGCTGATCAACGTCAGCCTGTCGTCTATAAACGACGACAACTGTCTTTTTAAAGACTCGGGCTCAATTTCTGAGACCTGGGAGGAAAAGGATTTCTGAGCTTCTCCCCCACTTACGATGAAGGCATCGGTGCCTCCCCGCAAGGTTAGCGGCAACTGGGGGTGTCGTAGCCCATTCAAGTAGAACGGGGTAAACCCCGTTGATGTGTGTATCGCATTGTTGAGTGCAAACTCAACCATAGGCAGCTGGTCCGACCAGGACCGAGGTGCCTCTGCACAGATGCTCCGAAGAGTATCTTCGAGCACGCGGTTGACGCGCTCCGTCTGACCATCCGTCTGCGGGTGGTCTGCAGTTGACATCGTCAACTTAGTTCCCAGCAATTGGAACAGGGTGTCCCAGAACGCACCCGTGAAACGCGGATCTCTGTCCGAGACTATGGTCTCTGGTAGACCATGATAGCGAAACACGCTATCTAGGAACAGCTGTGCAGCTTGTTTCCCGGTGACCTTGTCACGTACCGGAGCAAGATGTACCATCTTGCTCAAACGGCAGACAAACACCAATATGCCGGTGTTGCCCTTGTCATCGGCCGGCAGGCCGAAGACGAAGTCGAGACTCATCGACTTCCAGCAATCTGCTGGTACAGGTAGGCTCTGCAGTGGAGCCGAGGCGTGGCCCGAAGGCTTCACCCTCTGACATGTTTCACATGTCTTGACATAGTGTGCCACCCACTTATACATGCGGGGCCACCAAAATGTCTGAGAGACCATTTGGTAGGTCTTCTCCCGGCCAAGATGGCCACTTATCGGCGCATCATGCGCCTCTAGAAGTATGTCATACTTCAGATCCTCGTCGTTTGGAACGACAACCCGAGGAGGATCTCTAGGGTCTACTCTGTAATGGAGTAACCCATCGGCCAGCTCATAACGATGGAGCTGCGCCCGCTGTCGAGGCGAAAGCCTGTCGACTTTGGCGTCCTTGCCATCGGACAAGAACTGCACCAGTGGTGTATAGTTCTCGTCCTCCTGATACGCCAAGCGTATCCGATCATATAGATCTGTCGTGACCCGACTGACATGAGCTAGCTCATAGTCAGGTCGACGCGACAAAGCATCGGCAAGCACGTTGAGCTTGCCCGGCTTGTATTCAACGCGGAAGTTGTATTCCGCGAAGAATGACAGCCACCTCGCCATCCGCTGCGACAGATGCGGCGAGTTGGTGGCAGTCCGCAAGGACGCGTGATCCGTATAGATCACAAAGGGCCTCGTGCCCAAGAGGTGAACTCTAAATTTGACAAGAGCGTACTTCATTGCAAGTAGCTCCTTGTCATGAACGGGATAGTTCCGTTCGGCAGCCTTCAGCTGCCTGGACTGGAAGGAGATGACACGTTCGTGTCCTTCATCGTCCTTCTGCAACAGCGCACAGCCTATTGCATAGTCAGAAGCGTCACAGACGACGCTAAATGACTTGTTTTCGTCCGGCAAGGCCAGGACTGGCGCTTGCTGTAAGCTCGCCTTGATGCTGTCAAAAGCATCCTGGTGCTGTTGCTTCCAGACCCAGTCGGCCTCTTTCTTTAAGAGATCCGACAAGGGTCGAGCTAGTTCAGCGTACCCTGCGCTGTACTTGTGAAGATAGTTGGCTAAGCCCAACCACTTCCGGAGGTCCTTCTGCGACCTCGGGGTCGGCCAAGCCGCTATGGCCTTGACCTTCCCTGGATCGGCGCGTACGCCGACCCTGCTGACAAAGCAACCGAGGACTTTTATCTCCTCAGCTGCAAAGACGCACTTGTCGATGTTGGCATAGAGCTTGTTAGCTCTCATGACCTCAAACACTCGACGGAGGTGCTTCAAATGCACCTCCATAGCCGTCTGACCGCCTTCAGCACGGCTATGGACGAATATATCGTCGAAGTACGTCTGAGCGAACGTACGCAATGGTCTAAACAATTGTGTGACCAAGCGATTGAACGTCGCTGGGGCATTCGATAGCCCCTGTGGCATCACTAGCCACTCCCAGAGCATCCCACTCGGGGTGCTCACTGCGGTGAGAGGAATGTCACTCTCTCGCATCAGGATCTGGTAGTATCCGTCTACCAGATCCAGGGCACTGTACAGCGTACAGCCCGACATGTTGTTCAGCAACACATCCTTGCGAGGGATCGGCGTCTGTGCCGGTACCGTCGCATTGTTCAGCTTGTTGTAAGCGTGAACTAGACGCCACTTCCCGTTCGGTTTCCGAACGCAGAAGGTCGGCGTCGAGTGCGGGGACTTCGACTCCCGCACCATGCCCGACTTCGCCTTTTCAGCGAAGAAGGCATCTATGACCTCGCACTGCTCGCGAGGTAGAGGCCACTGCCTCGTGACACAATACTTTGTGCCAGGCACGAGGTCAATCTCGTGCCGAACTCCCCGATCCGGCGGGAGTTGGGATGGTGGGTGCTTCGACACCACATCCGAGTATTCCTTCACAAGAGGATACACTGGATCCTCCGGGTTCTTGAGAATCTCAGAACCCAAGCGCGTTGCACGCTGCTTCGTGAACCCCTCCAGGACGTCCTCGTCCATTACGGAGGAAGAGTTCAAATCTCAGGAGTGGTCTCCGGCTTCAGGAGCACCATCTCCGCAATCTCTCCGGCCTTCAACTCGGCCAGGAAGTCCTTCATGGACAATTCCTCGAGGTTCAGCAGTGCTGACACCTCTGGCAGTGCCTCCAGATGGACGGCACCTGCCTTCACTTGACGACCGGACACGCCGTCGAAGACATGGCATTGCTCTTCGACCGGCCGTGCCGGTGGAGTCTCAGACTCCGAGTGTGGTACTTGGTTATCCACACGGGAGGTGCTCAACGGCACCTCCGCACTCGTACTGGTCTTCTTGACCCCGCGTGGAACTACGTTACCCACGCTAGAGACGCCATACTGCGCTCTCGATCTTCTCGGTCTCTTCGACCTCGTGTGGAACTATGTTACCCACACCGGAGGCGCCCTCAGCGCCCTCCCCAGCAGCCTCAGCTGCTTGCGGACCTATGTTACCCGCTTGCGGAACTACGTTACCCGCCTGTGACCTATGTTACCCACTTGTGGACCTATGTTACCCACACAGGAGAACCTTTAGCGCTCTCCTTAGCAGCCTCTGCTGCTTGCGGACCTATGTTACCCGCCTGGTCAGTGCCGTCCGGCACTGCCACAGTCGAAGCCCATACGGCGCGACGACTCTTAGCGTTGGGACTTGCCGTCGTGGCAATCCCACACGCTTGGCAATGAGCCTTGGTCTCACGACCGGTTGCGAGGCTCATCGCAACATCTTCGTTGGAGTCCGTGATCCCAATACTTCTTCGGGCGCGTAAAGCGCCTTGGCGACATCTCTGGCGCCCCAGTCCCGGACAGAGGTGGGAACATTACTCACCAAAGCTCTGTCGGAGACCGCGGGCGGCTAGCCCCAATGGCTTTGCCGCGCCAATCGATCCAGGGCTCGTGCTTTTCGAGCCACGGCATGCCCAGGATCAAGTCGTACTTGTCCATGTCTAGGACAAGGAACGACTCCGTGCTGTCAAAGTCTTCAAAACTTTACAGCCAGGTCCCATACGGACCCCAGGTACGTTAACCACCGTACCATCGGCCAGTCTCACCGAGACCTGGCCCTGCCTTGCTTTCTCGCAAAGCATCGGCATACTTGTCGCCATTCCGCGCGACCGTCTGGCGTCGAGCAAAGTTCGTCGACGCCCCAGAGTCAATCAGGACTTAAAAGGGATCTCCATATCCCCGTACACTCGCGGTGTACCACGAGCAGTCCGCCGCTGCTCTTTCTCGTCTCGAGAGCACCCAGGCTCTCAGGGGCTAAGCCTCCATGGCGTGCGCCGTCCGCACTCCTACCATGGGGACTTAGATCTTCCCCAGTAGGGCGCCCCGCCCCTACTGGTGACCCCAGTTCCCCTGGCTCTTGGGTCGCGGCTTCTGCCACGGGCCCCTCGAGCCCCTAGGTTTGGAAGGGAACTTCCTTTGCCCTCCCGCAGGGCAGGCACGTTGCATGTGCCCGAGCTTCCCACATCCGTAGCAACGGATGGAGCTCTGTCGGCCGTACCAGTTCCATGGGTACCGGCCGGTGCTAGCTCCAGCTGCTGGAGCTCCTTGCACTGCGCCTGACGACGCATTGTGGCCTTGCCACACCGAGTAGGAGTACGAGCCTGTCGGTGGCTGTACTCCTCTTGGAGGGCGATCTGGATCGCTTCCTCCATAGTGTTCGCATGCACGCGGAACACCTGTGTCGGATGGGCCCACCTTCAGGCCATCCATGAACACGGTCACTTTGATGTGTTCAGGTAGGGGGTCCTACCAGAGATGCAGCGAGTACTCGCATCTCCCTGGATGTACTCATGCAGCTCACGCTTCCCTTGTTTACAGGCAAGGAAGCGCGAGCGCTGGCGATACTCATAGTTCGCCGGAAGGAAGGAGGCGGCTCTAAGCTGCTGACACAGCTGGGGCCCAGGTTGTGAAACAACCCGGCGTCGGTCGCTTCGCGCGTGTACGCCCAGGTCTTCGCCCGCCTCCTAGGTGGACAGGCGAAAACGAAACCCGAAGTCGCTCGGTCGAGATTAGAGGCCGCGTCCATCGCGAGCTCTACCTCTCTGACCCAGAAGTGGAGGTTCTCTCCCTCCTTTCCCTCATAAGGTTAACCTTAAGCCTCAACGCTTAGGTTGGGCTGGCTTTCATCTCAGCCACGGGGGTCTGCAGCCCCGTACGTGGGCGATAAGCCCTCTCTCGTACGTGTCGAACGCCTCGATGCGTTCGACCTGCTCGGCCGGCGTAGCAGCCGCCAGCTTCGGGGGCATCTCCTCCAAAAGATGCCCACCATCTTCCGGGACCGACTCAAACTGAGAGAGTCGGTCAAATGAGGGAACTCCCCTCTATCCATCGGCTTACCTTGTAGGAGCCACAGAGGATTCAGGTAGTCAATCTACCCGCGTAGGCCGGATTGACTACAAGTGCTACC
>VOQZ01001640.1:0-16238 GCA_008079305.1 Phytophthora palmivora | reverse complement strand
AGTATCTTCGAGCACGCGGTTGACGCGCTCCGTCTGACCATCCGTCTGGGGTGGTCTGCAGTGACATCGTCAACTTAGTTCCCAGCAATTGGAACAGGGTGTCCCAGAACGCACCCGTGAAACGCGGGTCTCTGTCCGAGACTATGGTCTTGGTAGACCATGATAGCGAAACACGCTTCTAGGAACAGCTGTGCAGCTTGTTTCCCGGTGACCTTGTCACGTACCGGAGCAAGATGTCCATCTTGCTCAAAACGGCAGACAAAACACCAATATGCCGGTGTTGCCCTTGTCATCGGCCGGCAGGCCGAAGACGAAGTCGAGACTCATCGACTTCCAGCAATCTGCTGGTACAGGTAGGCTCTGCAGTGGAGCCGAGGCGTGGCCCGAAGGCTTCACCCTCTGACATGTTTCACATGTCTTGACATAGTGTGCCACCCACTTATACATGGGGGCCACCAAAATGTCTGAGAGACCATTTGTAGGTCTTCTCCCGGCCAAGATGGCCACTTATCGGCGCATCATGCGCCTCTAGAAGTATGTCATACTTCAGATCCTCGTCGTTTGGAACGACAACCCGAGGAGGATCTCTAGGGTCTACTCTGTAATGGAGTAACCATCGGCCAGCTCATAACGATGGAGCTGCGCCCGCTGTCGAGGCGAAAGCTGTCGACTTTGGCGTCCTTGCCATCGGACAAGAACTGCACCAGTGGTGTATAGTTCTCGTCCTCCGATACGCCAAGCGTATCCGATCATATAGATCTGTCGTGACCCGACTGACATGAGCTAGCTCTAGTCAGGTCGACGCGACAAGCATCGGCAAGCACGTTGAGCTTGCCCGGCTTGTATTCAACGCGGAAGTTGTATTCCGCGAAGAATGACAGCCACCTCGCCATCCGCTGCGACAGATGCGGCGAGTTGGTGGCAGTCCGCAAGGACGCGTGATCCGTATAGATCACAAAGGCCTCGTGCCCAAGAGGTGAACTCTAAATTTGACAAGAGCGTACTTCATTGCAAGTAGCTCCTTGTCATGAACGGGATAGTTCCGTTCGGCAGCCTTCAGCTGCCTGGACTGGAAGGAGATGACACGTTCGTGTCCTTCATCGTCCTTCTGCAACAGCGCACAGCCTATTGCATAGTCAGAAGCGTCACAGACGACGCTAAATGACTTGTTTTCGTCCGGCAAGGCCAGGACTGGCGCTTGCTGTAAGCTCGCCTTGATGCTGTCAAAAGCATCCTGGTGCTGTTGCTTCCAGACCCAGTCGGCTCTTTCTTTAAGAGATCCGACAAGGGTCGAGCTAGTTCAGCGTACCCTGCGCTGTACTTGTGAAGATAGTTGGCTAAGCCCAACCACTTCCGGAGGTCCTTCTGCGACCTCGGGGTCGGCCAAGCCGCTATGGCCTTGACCTTCCCTGGATCGGCGCGTACGCCGACCCTGCTGACAAAGCAACCGAGGACTTTTATCTCCTCAGCTGCAAAGACGCACTTGTCGATGTTGGCATAGAGCTTGTTAGCTCTCATGACCTCAAACACTCGACGGAGGTGCTTCAAATGCACCTCCATAGCCGTCTGACCGCCTTCAGCACGGCTATGGACGAATATATCGTCGAAGTACGTCTGAGCGAACGTACGCAATGGTCTAAACAATTGTGTGACCAAGCGATTGAACGTCGCTGGGGCATTCGATAGCCCCTGTGGCATCACTAGCCACTCCCAGAGCATCCCACTCGGGGTGCTCACTGCGGTGAGAGGAATGTCACTCTCTCGCATCAGGATCTGGTAGTATCCGTCTACCAGATCCAGGGCACTGTACAGCGTACAGCCCGACATGTTGTTCAGCAACACATCCTTGCGAGGGATCGGCGTCTGTGCCGGTACCGTCGCATTGTTCAGCTTGTTGTAAGCGTGAACTAGACGCCACTTCCCGTTCGGTTTCCGAACGCAGAAGGTCGGCGTCGAGTGCGGGGACTTCGACTCCCGCACCATGCCCGACTTCGCCTTTTCAGCGAAGAAGGCATCTATGACCTCGCACTGCTCGCGAGGTAGAGGCCACTGCCTCGTGACACAATACTTTGTGCCAGGCACGAGGTCAATCTCGTGCCGAACTCCCCGATCCGGCGGGAGTTGGGATGGTGGGTGCTTCGACACCACATCCGAGTATTCCTTCACAAGAGGATACACTGGATCCTCCGGGTTCTTGAGAATCTCAGAACCCAAGCGCGTTGCACGCTGCTTCGTGAACCCCTCCAGGACGTCCTCGTCCATTACGGAGGAAGAGTTCAAATCCTCAGGAGTGGTCTCCGGCTTCAGGAGCACCATCTCCGCAATCTCTCCGGCCTTCAACTCGGCCAGGAAGTCCTTCATGGACAATTCCTCGAGGTTCAGCAGTGCTGACACCTCTGGCAGTGCCTCCAGATGGACGGCACCTGCCTTCACTTGACGACCGGACACGCCGTCGAAGACATGGCATTGCTCTTCGACCGGCCGTGCCGGTGGAGTCTCAGACTCCGAGTGTGGTACTTGGTTATCCACACGGGAGGTGCTCAACGGCACCTCCGCACTCGTACTGGTCTTCTTGACCCCGCGTGGAACTACGTTACCCACGCTAGAGACGCATACTGCGCTCTCGATCTTCTCGGTCTCTTCGACCTCGTGTGGAACTATGTTACCCACACCGGAGGCGCCCTCAGCGCCTCCCCAGCAGCCTCAGCTGCTTGCGGACCTACGTTACCCGCTTGCGGAACTACGTTACCCGCCTGTGGACCTATGTTACCCACTTGTGGACCTATGTTACCCACACAGGAGACACCTTTAGCGCTCTCCTTAGCAGCCTCTGCTGCTTGCGGACCTATGTTACCCGCCTGGTCAGTGCCGTCCGGCACTGCCACAGTCGAAGCCCATACGGCGCGACGACTCTTAGCGTTGGGACTTGCCGTCGTGGCAATCCCACACGCTTGGCAATGAGCCTTGGTCTCACGACCGGCTGCGAGGCTCATCGCAACATCTTCGTTGGAGTCCGTGACTCCCAATACTTCTTCGGGCGCGTAAGCGCCTTGGCGACCATCTCTGGCGCCCCAGTCCCGGACAGAGGTGGGAACATTACTCACCAAAGCTCTGTCGGAGACCGCGGGCCGGCTAGCCCCAATGGCTTTGCCGCGCCAATCGATCCAGGGCTCGTGCTTTTCGAGCCACGGCATGCCCAGGATCAAGTCGTACTTGTCCATGTCTAGGACAAGGAACGACTCCATGCTGTCAAAGTCTTCAAACTTTACAGCCAGGTCCATACGGACCCCAGGTACGTTAACCACCGTACCATCGGCCAGTCTCACCGAGACCTGGCCCCTGCCTTTGCTTTCTCGCAACGCATCGGCATACTTGTCGCCATTCCGCGCGACCGTCTGGCGTCGAGCAAAGTTTGTCGACGCCCCAGAGTCAATCAGGACTCTAAAGGGATCTCCATATCCCCGTACACTCGCGTGTACCACGAGCAGTCCACCGCTGCTCTTTCTCGTCTCGAGAGCACCCAGGCTCTCAGGGGCTAAGCCTCCATGGCGTGCGCCGTCCGCACTCCTACCATGGGGACTTAGATCCTCCCCAGTAGGGCGCCCCGCCCCTACTGGTGACCCCAGTTCCCCTGGCTCTTGGGTCGCGGCTTCTGCCACGGGCCCCTCGAGCCCCTAGGTTTGGAAGGGAACTTCCTTTGCCCTCCCGCAGGGCAGGCACGTTACATGTGCCCGAGCTTCCCACATCCGTAGCAACGGATGGAGCTCTGTACGGCCGTACCCAGTTCCATGGGTACCGGCCCTGTGCTAGCTCCAGCTGCTGGAGCTCCTTGCACTGCGCCTGACGACGCATTGTGGCCTTGCCACACCGACGTAGGAGTACGAGCCTGTCGGTGGCTGTACTCCTCTTGGAGGGCGATCTGGATCGCTTCCTCCATAGTGTTCGCATGCACGCGGAACAACTGTGTGCGGGATGGGCCCACCTTCAGGCCATCCATGAACACGGTCACTTTGATGTGTTCAGGTAGGGGGTTCCCTACCAGAGATGCAGCGAGTACTCGCATCTCCTGGATGTACTCATGCAGCTCACGCTTCCTTTGTTTACAGGCAAGGAAGCGCGAGCGCTGGCGATACTCATAGTTCGCCGGAAGGAAGGCGGCTCTAAGCTGTTGACACAGCTGAGCCCAGGTTGTGAAACAACCCGGCGTCGTCGCTTCGCGCGTGTACGCCCAGGTCTTCGCCCGACCTCCTAGGTTGGACAGGGCGAAAGCGACCCGAAGTCGCTCGGTCGAGATTAGAGCCGCGTCCATCGCGAGCTCTACCTCTCTGACCCAGAAGTGGAGGTTCTCTCCCTCCTTACCCTCATAAGGGTTAACCTTGAGCCTCAACGGCTTAGGTTGGGCTGGCTTCATCTCAGCCACGGGGGTCTGCAGCCCCTGTACGTGGGCGATTAGCCCTCTCTCGTACGTGTCGAACGCCTCGATGCGTTCGACCTGCTCGGCCGGCGTAGCAGCCGCCAAGCTTCGGAGAGCATCTCCTCCAAAGATGCCCACCATCTTCCGGACCGACTCAAACTGAGAGTCGGTCAAATGAGGGAACTCCCCTCTATCCATCCTGGCTTACCTTGTAGGAGCCACTGAGGATTCAGGTAGTCAATCTACCCGCGTAGGCGTGGATTGACTACAAGTGCTACCAAGTGTGACGGGGTCACACGAGCACCTTGCTTAGAGGAAGCGTGCTATTAAGAGTATACAAACTCTAAGTGAACGGCAGTTCACTAGTCCCTGGTCTTAGGGGGACTTAATAGCCAGTTTAGAGTAGATTTTAGACTGATTTATTTATAGTTAATTAGGTCCATTTGGCCTGTAATACAAATTACTAATTAACTATACTTTATCGTAATTATGCATATAAAAGGTAGGCTTAATGTTATTGGTTGGCCCTCAGCCACCGAACCTACGTGGCAGTAGTGTGGCTCACACCACAGTGTGGCCCACACCACTCCATCAGAGTATTAAAACAAATACTCGTAGAAGTATATCTACTTCTAAAGGCGGTACCCTTTCTGGGGTACCCCTTTCATGTAACCCCGTTACACTATTATTCACTATCTAAAGGATACGTGCTCCATTGCTACAATCCTCAACAGTCCCGATGTCGTGACAATATATTACATTGTAGCAACAACAATGTAATATAATGTTTAACCTTAGCTAAGACGATGTTATGAATTCAATTTGTACTGAGTATTGTTGACCAATGTATTAATAGTGTCATCTATCGGGTTATTCGGAATGTTACCAGAACTGGTAAACTCACACGGTACAATTGAACAACTGATTGAGCTAGAAGGTTTGAGATCTAATGTTTCTAACCCCCTATCTATCTTAGCAAGAACATATTCAGTTAGACTATGTTTGCAAACTACGTGAGATTCACTTCAATTATTATCTAAGGCCGTCGAATTACGAAGAACGCGTCGGAAAGCATGCCTGATGTTTTTAAAGACATATTTATGTTGGTGCGTTCCAATTCATCGATCGGACGATGACGGGTGCCCAAATCGGGAGTACCGACGACGACTCGGTCCTTTTATCATCCCGGTCTGGTTTGATTTTCACTTTGGAAATTGTATTCTACCGCCCAAGGTTCAAACTCCATATAACATGCACCTCTCTCAAGTTTTGGTGGTGGTAGCTGCTTCCTTTTTGTTTGCCAATGAGGTTCTGTCGGCGACCACAGACTCCAACCAGGCCAAGATCGCCAAAGCGACTTTGCCCAATGGTCGACATCTGAGGGTCCACAACATACCTGCTGTAGAGGAAGACGAAGATATCTCGGAAGAGAGGGCTCTCCCTGACAGCGCTTGGAAATATCTTGCCCAAAAAGCAGAGGGATTGGGCTTTAACCTAGACAAAGCACTGACGAGCACATCGTATTGGAGCAAAATCCCAGCACATGCAAAACTCGAGTACACCAATTCATTCAACAGATTGCAGAAGAAATACAAAACCCGTGGGTCTGCGATCTACAAAAATCCATGATCGCTGGCCGATACAATGGTGTGAGTCTGAAACAAGCAACATGTGAAGCCGTAAGGCCGTAAGGTGAGATATATCTTCCACTTTAGGTCGTAAGGTGGGATACCATCCACTTTAGAATTCGCTACCACTAAGTGAATAAGTTTGAATTGAGTATTTGATATCTCTGGAGAATGCACTACAAACTCCTTTTCGATGCCTATGGTTCGTTGCATGTACTGTGGAGCTGAGCTTTGGCCAAGATAGTGATCGCCCACTACTGTAGTTGAAAAGTTTTTTGGTGGAACGTGCTACACTAGCACAAGTGAAAGGTACCAAGAGGAGGACTATCGACTATCACCAAAGCTGTTTGCAAATATTTAGACTTGTCTGTCTGGAGAAAGCCACGATAAAAATGTTTTTTATCTAAACAAGACCCCAATGCAGAAATAATTAAGCACCAAAACTAACACATTGACACAGTTGCGCACGACTGAATAAGAATCATCCAACCTACTCATCGATATTGCTCCTTCATTCCTGTGATATCATATTTGTTTCACGTGGATGCGTGTGTAAGTTAATATTTCTACTGTAGAATGTAAGTCAAACATCTTCGTGGCTGGATGTCTTCGTGAAGTGACAACGTCGACACGTCACACACGTTCTTAGAAGTACTGCATCAACGTATAAGTTCAAATACATAGCGTTCTCTTAGCACAATCCACTCGCTCTCAGTTGTGTTTCGCTAATATTTTAGGAACGCGCCAAAGATTATTCGCAAAGCAAATACTCTATATCTACTTCTACAGCTGGTATCCGGTAGTACTAGCAGTAGCAGTACCCCTCATGTAATCCCGTTAATTTGCGTTAAAACAAATAGAAGCCATTCAAAGCCCAGTCCTTTAGTGGACGTTGAGATTCGATTGATCTGGAATGTCCAGTTGCCTTGGTTTAATGTTGCATGTGTTTGTTTTGGTTAAATTAATCACGTCTTCGGAGGACCCAGTCCTCCGAGTATAGCTGTGTAGTTTTCAGCTTGTCGCTGCATGTCATGCAAATCTTTACTTGCATTGTCGGAAATATATTGACACAATTCGAAGACGTAAACGTCCGACCTCAGCCAATGGGAGGCCAGGATTCCGTGTTTCATCACTCGCACCCTGATTACCAAGCACGATTGCTTGGTCTCAAATCTGACGACCGAGCCACTTCGTCAGTCACTTTCGAATCCGCCGAGTGAACAAGAAGCACCCAAGCCACCGCCAACACTGTAGCAGCCATGACGACCAAGAACACATGGGCCGTCTCTGAGAAGGGCACGTTCGTGCGTGACCCAAGTAAGTTCCGTAACTGGATCGAGCCCGCCGCCGACGCCGAGTTCCCCGCCGAGGCGAACCGATACCACTTGTACATTTCGCTGGCATGTCCGTGGGCCCACCGCACGCTGATCACGCTCTATATGAAGGGTTTGCAGAGCATCATCGGCCTGTCAATCGTGCACCCAGTGTTCCAGCGCACACGTCCTAACGACCCTGAAGACCAGCACATGAGCTGGGCCTTCGTGGACCCCAAGGAGACTCCGTGGCTGGCTGGTCCGTCTGGACATGGCCAATACTCGTCAGAGGGAGCCATCCCAGACACAATCAACAATGCACAGTACGTACGTGACCTCTACGAGATGTGCTCGGAGGGCAACACGCGCTACACGGTGCCTGTGTTGTGGGACAAGGTCAAGAAAACCATCGTCTCGAACGAGTCTGCCGATATCATCCGCATGTTTAACTCGTCGTTCGACGCCATCGTGCCATCCAAGGTGGACCTGTACCCGGCCAAGTACCGCGAGGACATCAACGCCATCAACGAGTGGATCTACAACGACATCAACAATGGCGTGTACAAGTGCGGCTTCTCGTCCTCGCAGATTGCGTATGATGAGTCCGTCGACAAGTTGTTTGACAGCCTCGATCGTGTGGAGGAAATTCTGTCCAAGCAGCGGTTCCTTATGGGCGACGTCTTCACTGAGGCAGATGTGCGTCTGTATACGACTCTTATTCGCTTCGACGAAGTGTACCACGTGCACTTTAAGACGAACAAGAAGATGATCAAGGAGTACCCGAACCTGCTCAACGTACGTGGTGCTTCGATATTTGTTTCATTGTTTGACTAGAATGACCTAACGATATCTTTTTATGTGCTTCTTTTGCAGTACACACGCGACATCTTCCAGTTCCCACCCGTAGCCAAGTCGATCGACAGTAAAACTCTCCTTCGTCACATCAAACTTCATTATTATGGTTCGCACACCCACCTCAACACGTTCGGCATTGTTCCCGCTGGGCCCAACACCGACTTTAACGCGAAGCACGACCGCGACCGCTTCACGAGCGCCAGTCTTCCGGAATTCCCGGTGAACACCAACTAATTGGAAGGCGATGGAAGTGAATGGTGTCGTGAACGCAATACTTATGCCTTTTTCCTTTCTTAAGCCCGAAAACACGAACGAGTTTTCACAGTCATGCTTTTGGCCTCGAGATTACTTGTCGCTTGAGTAGACAGCAACCACAGAGTCAGTAGCACCTGCAGCCAAGAAGAGCCGATGGGGATGAAATGCCAAACACGAAACGGGACCAATTCGCTCGCCCAGGAAGCCTTCGTGGTAGCGGATGAGCGCCAGCTGCTCGCCATCGCTCCGGAACACCTTAATAAACTGATTGTGTGAGCCACTGCATGAAAACGAGCGACATATAATGTAAGATCATCCCTATCAATATACCAAGAAAGCGTACCTTGCAAATATCGGCGCGTAGTCGTGAACGGCGAGGGCTGTCATCGGTGATCGATGCGCTTCCAGGGACTTCACGCTGTTCTTAGGATACCGCATATCCCAAAACTTCAGCTCACCTGTTACTGACCCTGTGAGAAGTTCGTTGCGGCCCGCGTAAATGTGCGTTTGTACAACCCAAGACGTGTGTTCCTTCATCGTCGTTTTGACAGCGTAGTCTGGTCTACTACGCGAGTCAAAGATCCGCAAAGTACCATCGCCAAAACCAGCAACAACCATGCCCGGGATACTGTCATCACTCGCCATACTAGTGATGCAAGAGTCTGTTTGGGTGGGAAGCGCAACGGTACACTTCTCCTGGCGCAAATCCCAACCACGAAGCATACTAGAGTTGCCACCAGCGTACATCATGCCGCCCTCTTGCTGCCAATTCATTACGAGACCTGATCCACGCGTTCCTGGTACAAGATCTGGAACTGCAACAAACGCAGATACCAACTTTGGGCTGCCTATCGATGGGTGGGGGCTATGCAGCCCATGGTAAATTTTAATCACACCATCATCAGAACCGCATACCAGGAGACTTTCCTCGGTTTCATTAATCCAATTCAACGATGTCAATCGAGACCTGACATTGTAAACAAAGCAGAGGAGGGTGGTGTTAGCAATATTCAATGTGATAAGTAACACAGAGCACTTACCCAGGCGGATTTTTGTTCCCGAAGCTTAGCACCTTTGTTTCCGTTTCCTTGAAGTTGTAAAGTGAGATTTGGTCTTTCTCATCGGCAACAAGAAGCATCGTCTCATACGGATGGAAGAGAAGCAGCGACGTCATTTCTGCGTCATTATTCAGCACTGCGCGCTGACGGAGATTCAGAGTAAAGTCCTTTACCTCTTCTCGGTCACCAAGAGTTGACACTCGACGCGCAGCATCGTATTCGATGGGAGAATATGGAGGTGGTTTGTGCTGGTTAGCATCCAATGTGCCCAAACCAGTCCTCTGGAGTCCAGGGGATTTTGCAGAATGTTGGGGTGACGCAAAACCTGGTGCTAACTTCATTGATGCATTTCGAATGCGGTTGTAGCGACGGCAACGTTCCCATCTCTCAGCACCCTTTTCGCTTAGCGGATCCTCGTCTTCTTGCACAGGCTCCAGAATGGGGTCATTAAAATAAGCTTTATGTCGCTCATAGCAAGTTGACACCAGAGTAGGCGGAAATTTTTCATGACGACCGTAGCATTCCAGTGGGGGTGGTGTATGCACAGGATAGCTGCTCATGTTTCCCTCACCCTGTAGTTCATTGCCGGGCATTCTGTATCCTCTTGTCATTTGAGAAGGGAGTTGTCCAAGATATTGTCCTTGGGTCATGTTACTGCCCGTGGTCATGGGAGCAGGTGGCACCTTGTGAACGTCTCCAGCTCCTAGCATATTACTAGGTCCTTGTTGAAACTTTTCTTGATACTGCTGGAAGTTGCCTACCGACACGGTTGACCGTAGTCCTTTCGTGGGAGGTGCGGCATTTTGAATGTGTGTATCTGGGGCTCTAATCAAGGTGACTTGTTCGGGGTTTGCCGAAGGAAGAGCCGATTTTTCAGAGGTAACACCGAATCGTCCGTCACTCTGCTGACTCTGGATGTAGGCTAGCCCAGGCACAGAACCTTCCCGATGAAGCTGAGACGCGACACCTGTACTTCTCTCAGTGCGCATAGTTGAGAGAGTTTCAGAGCTTGGATTACGGGGAGGGGAAGCTAACACGCTTCCCGTCTGACTGTTTTCTCGAAGCTGATCTTGTTCAGCTTCCAAAATGCTTGCGTTCACAAAACTGACAATTGCTTTAACAGCTTCCACCACATGAGGGAATGGATCTCTCGATTGCATTTCCTTCAGAACGTGCCAAATTTGAGCGTAGTATTTGGCATCATCTCCAATCTCATCAAATAGTTCATCATCGACGAATACATCCCCATCCTGAAAACTTGTGTCATTTGCACTTTTCAACGAATTTGATGCACCATTGCCACCTTGGAAGTCCATTCCACCTGGAGAATAGCCATGGTTGGTAGGAGAGGTTGTCCGTGCAGTCACTGGTTGATTTTTAAAGTGTTTGGCGACAGACTGAAAACGTGGTTGATGGTAATTGTGCAGAATAATGTTTGCGAGGGCTAGCACACTTTCCCTACGCACGAGTGGAGATCCGTCCCGGCAACCCTGCAACAGTTCCAATGCTACGATAATGTCATCGTGTGCTCTCTGTCTTAGGAAATCTTCCAAGCGTCTCATATCAACCTGTTTTCCGCTTGCGTTGGGGTCACATTGAAAACCAACTAAAGTACCAAGTGCGTAGGTAGCAGAAGCACGTACTTCTGGGCGATCATCGCGAAGCTTCGTACCAAGTATCCGGGGCACCTGGTCTTCGATTGCGACACGCTTTGCGTCGTCAAAGTTCTCCCACAATTTGGCTAGGCACAGGCAAATCCATTTGCGCACTTCTTCATCGGGATCCAGGAGTAAATTCATGCAAATTTTGTGCAAGTACTGAGGCAAGCAGCTCTTTTGACCTGGTAGGTAGTTGTTGCAGATCACTGAAATGATGAAGGCTGCCATGACTTTTTGCTCCGCAGGCATCAAGCTACTTGCAGCGCTATATGCACTCTGGTTGCCCCCACCGTTGTGGAGCCCGGCAGCAAGATGCGAAATAAAGTACGAATGACCGTCATCCTTAACGAGGTCCACCTGACAGCTTGAATCTAAAGCCAGGATTTTTGCCCAGATGAATACAAGTACCTGACGAAGTTCACTCGCTGGAGACTGAAGAAGCTTGAGCACATATGGGAATATTCCCACCGAAAGGGCTAAGTTCACCGCCCACGGTCCCAAGTCAAGGAACTTTTTTAGCAACACGAGTGCTCGGAGGCGATGAACTTGGCTTAGAAGCACCTGCAGAACCATAGGCAACTGTTGAGGCGGTGGTTTCTCCGAAGATCCGAACTGCAGCCATACCTCGAACGCTGTGAGCTGCTCAGCAAAGAATCGCGACGGCTGAAAACTCATGTCAACGTTCGGATATGGGTTCGACAGTTTGTACAGCTGATTCAAGCATACTTCAGCGGCTAAATCCCATGAACGCCATAGTGAGTGGTGGTTTGTTGGGGGTAAAACTGGAAGCGAGCATGGCGAACAGCCTTCAGACTTCATAATTCGTTCCGCTAGTAAAAAATTGCGGAAGAGTGATGCCACTAGTAAATCCTGTCGGAAGAGCTTCTGGAATAGTTCACGAGGTAGCATGTTCCATGCAATCGTATCTGTGATGGCCGTGAAAATCCAATTCAGCTCTCCCAATGGTGTTTTTCTGTCGGTCAGCTTTCCAGGAATACGTTCAATGAAACTGGCATCTAGATGTGCCATCGAGAGTTCATTCTGTGAGATGAACCACCGCAACGCAACCGTGATCGGCGTCGTCAAGCAAGATGTAAAAACGTCAGCACATAGTTCTGGATTCATCGGTAGTAATTCATCTGCACCACAGGCAGCAAGTACAATGGCTTCATTTGCAGAAGGACTTCCATTTCTTCCTTGGGTTTGAGTAGTGGTCGTCGGAGGCGACGTGAAGTGGCTTAGCAACACTCCGGCCGCTGAGCAGTCGAATACATAGATTGACGGCGTTCCCACCCACGACTGCAAGTCATACACTAGCAGTGGGATATACTGTGTATAACTTTTGTTAAACACCCAAACTTCTCCGTTCTGCGTTGGTCGAGGAACACCATGTCCATTGTAATGGAATAGCACGCGGTCGTGCTTGGCCAATCTTCGTCGATTCACACAAAGCTCTCGAATCTTCTCCACCGTTGGGTCCAAGCTCTGTTTATAACGAGCACGTGGTTGCCAGCGTTCATATTGGGACTGCAGTGTGTTGCCAATAGTCTCAATGGCCTTCTTGGCTGGCATGGAGAATGGGTCCACCCAGCATTCTTTCCGTGCACAGGGCGTCGATTTCTCCACATCAGGAGGATCCGTCCCAATATTGAGACACAGCACCAGCGCCACATCCATCGTCTTCATGCGTTCTCGCATGCGCCACGGCACGGGCTTGGACTCCTCCTTGTCTGTAACCTGCTTTTCTGCATCCTGAGCGAAGCGTAACCCACCCGCACGCTCATTCTGGTTGCTATCGTTCATGCTCAGCGGATTGTAACTGCTGTTAGTAGTCGTAACCCGCGGTGACGTGAACGCGGGGGACTGCGACGTCACTGCCATTGTTTCAACTGTCGTTTTGTAGGTCTCTGAGCACGTGAGCGTACTACAAGTACGACGTTTGGTGCACAAGACAGCGATGAAGAAGACGAAGCAAGTTGCAGAGGATGCAGAGCGCTTGAACAGACGCGAGCAGCTCGAGCAGCGATGGAGCTTCTAGCCCGCAGCTTCTACGGTGTAAAAAAGTGCGAACTTAACGAGCAAAGCGAACTTAATCCAATATACTAACGTTTGTATGGAGCTCGGTTGTGTATGAGTTGCGATCGCCCTTCAAAGCGCCAGAAGATCAGCATGGAGAACGCCGCGGTGAAGTGCATTTCACGGCGTGTTGCAGCACTTGATTTCTAGAATAAGCTGCTAAATGTTGTGTGTGATGGTCGATGTTATAGTACGAGTTCCACCAGATCCAGGATGAGGTCAAGAAGATCACCCAAGAGGTCTGAAAAGTGGCATGTCCAGTAGAAGAAGAGGGTAATGATGTGGTGGGCTGTGATACAGATTCCTGAGAAGGTCCTAGCTGGCCATAGTTACCACGCGGCCGACGTGCATCAGTGGACGACGGACATTTCATCCCAGTGTCTGAAAGAGCTCAAGGGTGTGGCCAACGGCTCGGCAGGATTCAAATACATCGGTGCGTTAACGGAATGGTGTTAAATAATTACGGGCAAAATTGAGTATGTACGCAAGCTAACGAATGTCCCGGAGGGCGATGGAACAGTGAACTGCACGATCCTACAGAAGCGGAACGCTGGCTTCCACACCAACTCGTCGTGCTTCTGGGACGCCGAGCGAGACGGTGAGTAAATTCGGCGGTGGCAATCGAGGTTGCTCTCTTGGATGCGGCAATCAAAACTAACAGTGATTTGTTTGGGTCGTCTGGAATTCCAGGAAGCGTGTCAATCCGATGGGAAAACGCAACCATGACCTGCGTGGTCACGGTCTACTGTGTCAGTCTTCAATAATCTCGATTGATGCTGACGGTCGATAATCGTGGTAGTGGCACTATTCCACTAGCTGTGTGGATGTTGTACGGAACTTGGAGTCCTATATCTCCATCGAGAGGTTTGACGTCGTATCCATGGACAGGTTCGCGATGTCCATAGAGAAATTCACGTCCATGGACATGCTCGTAAAATCCACCATAATCGATTCTCCTTGCTGTTTTTCTGGATGACGTCTCTTGGAGCCAAGGCGGCGACCAAAGATGACAGTGTCGATCACGTTACGACGGAAGCGGTCTGCGTAGGGAATAGGTTTCATGCACGAAATCCCCTTCGCGTCACGACACTGCAGTCGCACGCGCACCCAACGCTCGAGGCTCTTCTTGAAAGACCAAGGAGTCAAAATGTCAATGATACCCATATTCACGACACACGCGTCCGCCGAGAATGTCGTCATGTTTCCTCTAGGGCGGTTGATACCTTGGAGGGTTGCACCATTCGGGCTCAGCGATTCCAAGTAGCCTGCCTCGTCACCACTGTTTCCACTAACAAACAACTTTCCCTTCACGGTTGGGCCGCCGCTCCGTGATAGCACTGTCCCGCCACCACTTGAGGTAGAAAAGGACTTATGCCTGCTCAAACCAATCACCAAACTGTAGTCCATCGAATTCATGCGCTGCAAGAATTCCGTGTCGGCGTACAATTGGCTGCCTAGTTGCTCGGCTACGTCAGTAGGAAGTCCAAGTCGGCGGCATGACCAATTCAGATCTTTTCCAACAACAACTCCGCATGACCAAATCCAGCATTTGGGTTCTGTGAACACACCTCTTCTGACATACCCACCACGAAATCATGACCACAGAATTTACACACACGCTGAGTACCGCTTGGTGAATCACCACGGTGACGACCAACCCACGCACCCTTGAGATCGTACAGTTCGTCGATGTTCACGGTGGGGTTGTTCAAAATGTTGGTAAGCACAATAAACAGAACCGAGTGGTGTTCCATCACCAACTCGTGACAACCTACATAACGACAGAGATAACTGTTCGGGTTGCGACGAAGATGTGCCATGTACTGAGGCAAGATGTAGAGAAGATATTTCTGCTCAGCTGGCGTGCACGTCTTGAGGATGAAAATCTGATCACCTGTGTAGTAGAGGAATGAGCCACTCTTGCCTTCACTGAAACGCTCGCGCGTGCTGCCTTTGAACGATTGAATGTAGCTCTCACGAGTGATACCAGACATGCGTCGAATCTCATGGAAGACCTCAGGTTCAAAGTCGCGAAAGATAGCTTTCTGACCGGACGTAGCACCGTCCAGCTCGAACGACAGCACACTTGGAGACTGCGATACGGCACCAAGCCGAAGTTGCCACGGGAAAATACCTGATCGTTGCGTAAAGGAGAAGATTGATTCGACATTTGGGTTGATGCTTTCGTTCTCCGGAATACCCTTGGCGCTGCTCGCACCTAGCTGGATGCCCTTCGTAGCAAAATACAAGATCTCACGACGTAGCACCCATGAGCATCATACACCTTGAAGTAGTCGTCCCAATTGCGTTGGCGCCATAGCTTAAACGTCTTCAGCACCCCCATCGATTTGGTCCAGAGTATCGCGCTGCCAGTGCCCAAAAAGGCGATCGCCAAACGTCCTAAAAAGCGTAAAGCTTTCTCTGCACCTGAGTTAGTGGCGACTACATTTCGATGTCGCAGGATGTATGGGATCGTCACGACCATCCAGAGTGAAAAGCTCCAGAACAAGAAGCTGCGCATCGAGTCCAGATTCGTTCGGGTTTTTGAGTTTCCACCCATGGTGAGACGGACTCGTTTAGTAGCTAGGATGTAGCATCCGATACTCACGCAGTACCCAGCACAAACAGGGATGAAGAAGATTTCCAACAAGATAAACTCGCCGTCGTCGCTGCCACTGTCGTGCTCGGCCGCATACCAGCAGTATCCGTAGGAACTGACTCGTCCTGTGCCTAGCTGCCAGGCCACAATTGTGACTGCAACACTGATGACCCAGACCACCACGTGATAGATTGGATTAAGCCACCTCGACGATCGGAAGGGAAACTTGGTGGTGAAGTAAAAGTTGAAGGCGAGCGCGAAGAAGTAGAGTTCATGCGAGAGTAGCGCCAATTGTACCACGGGGGCTGTGGTGCAGCAAGTGCCGTAGGTCGCAGATGTCTGAGCCAGCACGGTGCCGTGGAAGAGCATGCCCATAAGTGCC